>JACJUY010005736.1:41314-57230 GCA_014220935.1 Platorchestia sp. MABIK
TCGTTAACTGTTGAAATTACAGCGTTTAATCAGGCCCGCTAACTGAATTTATAACTTTGAATTCCCGATGAGTCACGGTCAGTAAGTGAGAGCTATGTTCCATGAATAGTTAAACACAGTTGCGACATAAAATTTGAATACTTTTACAACTAAAACCTATATAGTTTGACCCAATTTCCATTTCTCAAAGTAAATGACAGGCTAACAAAAATCATACCAATTAAATAAAGTTGAAGGTGCATTTTTAAGTTTTTGTAAATTCAATAAAGAAGTAGCTGAAAATTCTATTTTAATTTAGCTTGTAAATCGTCAAATATTACGAAGCTAATAATTTTATTTTAATTTAGCATGTAAATCGCCGTACATTACGAATCTTGCATTTTTCTTATATTTTAAGACGTTTGAAAAATTAAAGAACAATCTTATAGTTGGTTGCGTGTTTGCGGATCTTTTCGGTTTCGGGGCCTATCGAATTTTAATGTTTTCTTTTCGCCAAAGTAAGTATTTTGGTGTGAAAACACGAAAAGGATAATCATATTGTGGACAAATTATTCGTTAAGTGTTCCTAACCCAACAAAGAGTATAATTTCAAACACCTCACTGTTAATCATAGTGAAAACTTGGTGGGCCCTGCAACAGGTGCACACACTCAAATGATTGAGAGTGTATGGCATAGTCTAAAAATGAAAAAAACGTCAGGGAGGCACTCACCGACAAATGATAGATTCCTGTCTGTGTGAGTTTGCGTGGCAAAAACGTACCGAGAAACGGCAGTTTTTTCATAAAACATTAATAGAAATGAGCTTAATAAATTACTTCTCCACAAAATGGTATTCATTTTCATGTTGTTCACACCAAAATTCATACTTAGGCGAAAAAAACATAAAAATTCGATAGGCCCCCAAACCGAAAAGAGCCGTGTTTGCTTCTACACATTGTGTGTTAGTACATACATATACTGCTTGCGTTCACGCTGGTATTTCTGAGACTAAATGCTACATTATATTACTATTTTAGGCCTGTAAATGGGGAAAAATATCATTTATAATTAAATTTAGTCGCATAATAACCTCAGTTGGCAAATAAAGATTGTTAAACAGTGAATACTTATTTGTTCATACATGCTAATTACGGTATCACACGACAATAGAGCGGAAAGATGACGCAACCGAAAAACTTTGTGAGGGAAACGAATCAAACTATGACACTGGACTGCAGTGTTGCCAACTTAGCATTAAAGTACGAATCTGTCACCTAGCAGGAAAAATATCATTGAAATGCAAAATCTAGCATTTTACAGGGCGATTTTATCATTATATTAAATTTAGTCATTTTCAATTGCTTTCTAGCATCTATTTGTTGACTCACGGTTACTCAACGACTCGTTGAAGTTTCGTCCACACCTAGTCGAAATTTCGTCCAAGCTTAGTTGAAGTTTCATCCAAACCTAGTCGAAGTTTCGTCCAAACCTAGTTGAAGTTTTGTCCAAACCTAGTTGAAATTTCGTCCAAACCTAGTTGAAATTTCGTCCAAACCTAGTTGAAGTTTCGTTCAAATCTAGTTGAAGTTTCGTCCAAACCTAGTTAAGTTTCGTTCAAACCTCGTTCGATTGTTTTGGTCCACTTTTGGAACCAGTTGCTATTAGAGCTAGTCTACATTACGTTGCAATACGATTAGAAACACTTATCTATCGAAAGGATTTCATTTCGTTTTTTTTTAACAATATAGTTAACAGAGCTAGAGCAGTTTTATTATTCATAATCAAAAACTTTATTGTCAATATTGTTATTTCGTTAGATATATTAGTGAATAATTTTATTATAACACCCATGTAGGGCTTATAATGGTTTTCTTTTAATATAATTGTAAAAGTATCGGTATCGGTAGTAGTATCGGTCAAAGTATCGGTATTTCCAAGTATCGGAGTATCGGTATCGGTATCGGCCAAAAAATGGGTATCGGTATCGGCAAAAAAAATGGTATCGGTACATCATTACTAATAAATTTTATTATAGCCTCCTACCGCTAAAACCGACAATATTATCATTTAGACAAAATTGTAATCCATCTGCAACGTCACCACTTAAAATTTTTGCAGCAAGTTTGACATTCATCTTTTTTAAAAGAAAATTTATGGGTATTAATATTAACTTATTAAATAAATGTATTTATATTGAAATTTGTAATTCATAAAATTCTGTACTTACGTATGAAAACTTATGTCAGAATTTATTTGAAAGTACTATTGCCCTTGTGTATAATGCATGAAAGCGGCATATTGGAAGAGTAGTCCTTGAACGTAGCATGGAGAAGCAGCGTCCTGCTTCTTTGACTGCTAGTGGCTAACTGCGCAACACCTCCGTTTCTGGGAGCTGTCCGCCTATAGCTGCGGCAAATTGGTGAAGTTAAAGGGATGACACCGGCTCCATATATCCAACCTCCTTGCTGAAATGTTAATCTTGTATCTATGTGCATATGAAATGGCCTCAGATCTCTTGTACTTTTTTTAGGTGTGGCACACTTTTATCAAAGCTTGATTGAATATGCTCCAATTAGGTTTTAGTCTTTTTAAAAAAATTTTTGGTAATCAACGTCGAAAGAACCTGAAGAGCTTTATGTTAGCAGTTATTGAGGAACTAGTGTTTTATCAAACTTCAAATCACATCTCATTGGAGATAAACTGTTTTCTTATTTCTTTCTACTTACAAATAGGTTTGTGGTTATAGTTCATCAACGAAAATGTTTATTTCATTGCTCTATTCCTCACATATATTATTTTTTTATGTTTGTAATCAAAACATTTCTTTCACAAGCGGTAATGAAACGTTGATTTAAACATTTACACTGATAAACTATTATCTCAATGCTATTTGTTAGCAGAAAGAAAAAAACGAACAGCTTATTTCTTGAAAAGTTAAGACTTTAAATTTATTAAAACGTAATCTTTTCAATTATTCAAAGCATTGAGATCCTTTATTGCTTGCGGAACCATTCACGGTATTACAAAAGCAATGCTAGTGGTTGAAAACAGTATTGAGGAAAGAACATAAAAAGCACTCCCTTGGTCGGTTTGACCTGCATGGATTTAAAAGCTTATAAATACCGTTCACAAAAGAGAAAGCGGTGGTCACTGAGATGTGCGACTAGGGTAACACAATATTAATCTGCTTTGACGCATAAGCAAGGAAAATAGGCGATGGTAACCAATGTTATTGAGTTAGTTCAATGATGAATTAAGCGCATTTTATCAGCAATTATTTCTCACCTTCTGTTTCCGACACAAAATTTTCTCTTGCGTACCCTTGATTATTTACGAGTGTGAAAATTATGCCTCCAAACAAAACTTTAACGCTGATTTCCTTTTTTAGCTTTCCTAATCTTCACCTGCGTCGTAGTCGACCCGGTAAAATTCACCCAAGGAAAATTCACCTTAATAGGTTTCCCTCAGTTCTGTAGCTCACCAGCATTGAACTGTTGAGTGAAGCGTTTTTTTCAAATCAATTCTGGAGCACACTTTTGGACTCGCTTCGGAGATGCAAAATAAGATTCTCTCAATGTTCATCATCGAAAATGAAACGTTTCAAACCTGAAAAAATAATTCGAATTCATTCACTCGAGGTTTGCGAAGAACCACTACAACTTGATGTAAGAACAGAGTTGTTTGAAGATTTTGTGTCTAGTTATAATTATTGGCCATGAACGTCCTTTGAAAACTATAGCATATTCATTTCTATAAATATTACATCTACAGGTTGATGTCTTTTGGTTTAAAAAAAATCAGGATAAAAGTTATTAGCATCATTTCTTTGTTATGCTTGATTCCTATTGTTGAAAAACGAAGCTTATACAAACGAAGCTTATACAAACGAGTTTCACTTCCCTCAATATTTCTCCAACAGGATAAATCATCAAAAACGAAGAAAATCAATTTTCTCCACATGATCATCAGAAAAATTTAATTCAGGGAAATGCTCGTCGAAATCAAAACAAAATACATATTATGATAGAATAATTATTTAGAATCACTGAAAAATTTTCTTTCACAATAATTTTAAAATTGAGACAATATTTCTTCAGCTCTCGTAACTGAGAACAATATTGAACCAAATAGTTCATTTCATGAATTTTAATTTATCCTTTTAATTTGTTACACCAGATAGTGGCAAGTGTTATGAGTCATCTCATAACATCAACAGATAAAAAACTGAAGCCATCATGTACGAGTGAAGCAGTAGGGGACGTTTTAACTGACTCCAACCAAAAGTACGCATTCTGAGGCGTGTAGCAACACCTCATTCCACGGCCCCAACGACTCCGAAACGAACGAACACACTTCGCCGGGTATGCTATACTCAGACGCTGAAAGATATTTTTTGTAATAATCTTCTTTTGACATTATTCGATTAAATTTCTCACTTAAATCATTTTAAACATCATCAATTGAATTTAATATGAATTAATAATTCTATTGCAAATAGGACTTCAATATGTTATTTTCAAACGACGGCACTTGCTCACAACCGACACAGTACAGGGGAAGCGGTACTCTAGATCGGAAGGTGGTTAGAGTTGGTCCTTGTTCTTTCTCCGTCAGCCCCTAAGAGTTCAGACGGGTTCTCCTGCTGAAAAACCCTTCATTTTAAGTAAATCAAAATTAAATGACGTGCTATAATAAATTCCATTCGAATCACCAACCTGGAGCCCACGAGCAAGATGAGTATTCATTATTAAACTAGCAGGACCCGTGGAAATTCCAAGGACAATGTCATCAATAAGCTAGGTAGACCCGTAAAAATATTCGGTCAACATTGCCTAACAAATTTTGACACGACATGTTCTAAACTATCTTGTCCTAACCAATGCCAACCAATCTATCCTAGCCTAACCTAACCTAACCTATCTTATCCTATCCTAACCTAACTTTAACCAACGTCACCGTTAGGCTAGGTGGACCCGTGAAAAAATTCGGTCAAGATTACCTAACAAATTCTAACACAGCAGATTCTAACATAACATATTCTAACCTAACCCATCCTAACATAACATGTACTACCTATCCTATCCTAACGGAAGCTATCCTAATAATATTTCAAACAAAAAAAAACGTGAACCCGTGAAAAATTTCATCAACATTACCTAACCTATCCTAACCTAACAAATCCTAACCTATCCAATCCTGACCTAACCCATCATATCCTATCTTACCTATCTTATCCTAACACATCAATGCATGTAAAGGCGATCTTTTAATGTAACACTCAGGATTCGGTATCCATGATACCACAAACTCGGACCTTTACACACGAACTTAGTTTTAAGCGTATTAATATATAGATGTTTTCACGTGATCCCTATTCCTATAGATAATACTATACTACGCACACTGAAGACAATTGTCAAATGAACCTAGTGAACAATTATTCCTAGGTTTATTTGACGATTGTCTTCAGTGTGCGTAGTATTGTATTATCTTTGTACGTAGAATTATCTTGAATGCATTAAGTTCCTGTTGGTATATAAGGCATTTCTTTAGTGCGCTGAATAATTCCGGAATTCTTTTCCTTTAGATAATAAATCATCAATGTGGCTCATGTTTTCTTAATTTCCCGTTAAGGATCGAGTTGTTAGTTCTCGATGACGTTTTAAGAGTTGATAGTGCTTTGAACGCTAATAATAATTGCCAACCATACGTATAAATATCTAAATATTTAAAGTAGTTTGTCTCACTGGAGACTGGTAACTGATTACCAAATAATTAATGAAAGCAAAGACATGATGATTTATGTGATGACGTTGAAAAGTCCCGTCTGGCCTTGTAAATGCGATAATTATGTACGATGATTTCATTGTCATTGCTGATGACTTGTCTATCGTGTGAATGATTACTGAAAAATATTAACGTAACAAGAAAATGTCACGATGACGAAGATCAAAATAAGACCTTGGAGCAAAAATGAAGACCTAGCGTGAAACAGAGCGTTATAATATCAAGTGCGCAGAAGTGAGAATAATGATTAAAACTTCAAAGACACAACAATAGTGGTAATGCGAGTGAGATTGAAGTGTGTTTCACTAATTATAACTCCTTTATCTTGGTTTGCTCACACTCCGTAAGACACATGCATTAATAGAAAAGTCCCACCTACGGGATTTTATTTTATTGAACCTGTAGTAATGAAATTTTGTATGCAGACAGAAAATGCAAGGAGAAACTTTTTTATTCATGTCAAAAGTGCGATTTTTCCATAGAAAACGAGATGAGAATAGAAATCGGAATTTGGGGGGGTGGGGGGGGCTGGGGGGAGTTCAAAATGCATCTCCTTCCACATTTTGTAAACCACAGTAAAGATTTTGGTATCGTTGGAGGCGGTAAGACTCAGGCATTACCATACTCTATATTGCATTTTCCAAGTCCCCATTTTGAACTTAAAATAATAAAAAATTTCGAAAACCAACAATTTGTTGACAAAACTTCGTTTTTGTGCCGTCATGACTTTTGATCAAATCGGCATATAAGTTATGGTAATGCCTGAATCTTTCCGCATCTAATGATACTAAAATCATCACAGTTGCATAAAAACTGTAGGAGGAGATGCATTTTGAAACCCTAAAACCCGAACCGTTGAAGAGAGATAAAGTAAAGAAACAAAAGCAATCTCATTTTTTCTTTGTTATTATTTGTGGGGTCAGGTAGGACCCTTGCAATCATTTTACAGTAATAAAGAGCAACGTCGAGCCGCCGAGAAACAGCTAAGGTGGTCTTAAAATGATGATATACCACCTAGAACTTTCGTCATAGCAATTTTTTCCAGTTGTTTCGAAATAAATCAATTTTCTAATGACATTACGAAAAAACACTTGGGTCAAAAAAAATTTTCGTACTTTTTTATGCCTATGGTGAAATTTTCAGAAAAATCTTCCAAAAAATGGTGGACTTTTTTGCCCACACGGTCTGCTTAAAACAATGACTGACTTGTTTTAATGGTAGTCCTTGCTATGGTGAAATAAACACCAACAAACTTGAAAAATTTTCAGTATGAGTTCAACCCAATTGCACCTACAATTAGAAATTAGAATTCGATGATGAATGGCTATTTGCAATAAAGGAAATTACCATCTCAGAAGAATGAAGACATATATCCGGAGACTGTTTTCACCAGGGTTGGCATCAAAAATACTCTAAAATACTCATAGAACCATCAGTCTAGTGTTTTTCTCAAATTTAAAGTCACATATGAATCACAAACCTGTAGAGGGGCGGCTACACTATGCGTGTTTTCGTGCAACTCCCGCGCAGCTCGCCCAAATTTGAAGCGTGCATGTCGGTTGCACGAGTGCTGCATGAACTTCGACGGTGTGCGGTTTTTGAAGCGTCTTCTTGTGCAGCACGCATCTGTAGCGCGTAGTTAGGAGTGAACTACACATCATTTCAGGGTCATCGCCCGACAGCTCACCCAGTTTGCAGTTGCACTTTATCATGGAGTGTTCTATTGTACTTCTGTTTACTGCTTGCGCTTTCTACAATGAGTGATTGGCCACGCAAGCTGGTGCTCCAGCTCAGAGACCAATTTAAAGCAAATGAATGCCTCTGAAACGTCAAAAATTCAACGTATAAAGAAATCAATTTATAAAAATTTGCTCACAAAACTATATTAACATCTTTAGACCCAGAGAAGGCATTGACAGTTGATATGAAAAAAATAAAATTCAGACATTGAAGACACACTATTTTTAAGCCGAATAAAATGTTAAGCATTTTAAAAAAATCGAAGCAGGTACAGAGGATGTACAGTGACTTACCCTATCTTGCTATGATATGTTGTCATTTTTTAATGATGGGGCAGAAAAAAGAAAGAAAAAAAAAAAGAAAAAACATTTATTTCCAATAAAGTAAAGTCATGTTCATTATTTATTTGTATATTGAAGATATACAAATTAAATAATTCCTCCCATAGCATTTGTACTTGAGTGAATAAAACTATAATCAAAAATGAATACCGTGTATAATTTTTTTTAAATATATAGCATTCATCTCGAGTAAATCAACCCTGTTTCTTGTTAATTAAATAGCTTAACCCGAAATTGGTATGAAACATAGTCGGGTAGGTATGTCTTTGATTGACTGTAAATTAATTATAAATGAAGGAAATAGACAGGTAGCGTGAGTCACTTGTCGTTCCTGTTTTTTTCTTCCCTATCGCACATGCGATAGCTACTAACCGCAGAGCACGTTTATCTGCTTCCGCTCTCTCCGGGCTGCGGTGTGCAACCACAGAACACTTACATAAGGGTATGTGATCTGTGGTGCAACTAACCCCCGCTGCTCCGCGTAGTGTAGTGTAGTGTAGCCGCTCATACATGCCGAGGTTAAAAAATGCCTGAGAATTGCGCAGTAAAAAACGCATAGTGTAGCCTTACCTTGAGAAAGGCATCATGCAGGTTTTATTGCTTTACTTTTATGGTTCCATTTTCAAACTTAACATGTTGAATCTGATTTGGACCTTAATTACTTCCCATGGGTTTTAAAACACCATTTGTAATATCATGTGGAAGTCTCTGCTGGCAGTGGTAGAAATTGATTACATCATCTTAGACAACAGCATTTGACCTCAAATGTTTGAATAGTTTAAGGAACATTTGAGCTTTTCCTGGCCCAAACCTCTAACAAACATTATGACAGAGAACGCCGACTGGACGTATGTATTCAGGTCACAGAATAGAACTCGTGGAACTCATTATTTTCTGGTTCATTTACATGAATATTTGAAATGAAGAAAATTTTTCAAAGTTTAACATCTATTTTCCTATAAAGGAACTCAAAAGTACGACCCAGTTTTACTGGTGGTGGTGCAAATGACTTCACTGTAGTTGGTGCTAATGCATAAGAAAAGGAAATTGACGGCTAACTGATGTCCCTAACATCGGTCATTGCAGAGCCACATCTTGATTCAGCAGGGCTAACTGTGCTTAATTAATGCTAGCTGTTTTCTGCTCTGCTGTTTATGCTCTTTTTATTTGCATTTTTCCAAAGTATTTCTCGCCTTCTCTATCTTGTTGCTTATTTAGTCACCAAAAAAAGTAACAACTAACTTCAGTTGTGTCTCCTTCTTTTTCAGTTACATGACTACAGTTCGCTCCTTTTTTCTTGCCGTAACCTAATGGCATTGCTGATGTATTAATGTCAATCACAAACAGTGTAAGATCTGTAGGCAAAGGAACACACCAATTAGGAGGTATTTACATGTTGGTCTACGGTCATCCAACTTTGATAATCTAAATATATATAAAATTTAATTCAAAGGAGTTACTTAATTAAATTATTTAATGATTGAAATTATGAAGGCCATTGGAAGAAACTGATCAGTAAACACTCGCACTCACACACACACGTCCAACACTTATGAACTGTGGAGTACAACAAATTGCCTTGCATTCCAAGCGTTACCATCTCTTGCAGACAGGAAACCAGTGTACCTAACGAGTTAGGGCAGGTGCAAATCTTGCTATCTTACATTATAGACAGGAATCTAGTAGGCCTAAAAATAAAATGCATATGCCGATCCTGCAGTTTCATGTTACACTTGGTGACACTGACAGCAAGCCTGAAAGAGCCTGAAAATCAAAAATTTGTAAGTTGCTAAATCATACTGCTGATAGGTTGGCAGCTACTGCTTTTGACAGGACTTGCTCAAGCTGTGTTTATAATGCACACAGAAATCATTAATGTATGAATTGTAAAAAATTACTTATGAGTAGACTCTAGCATACCATTATCCAATATAAAAAATAAAAACCTAACACAGCACAATGAAACCTTAAAATAACAAATGGGCTAGTTTTTTTCAACATTTTTTCCAATAGTGGTTTTCAGCATGTGATAACTCTTCAGTCAATGTTAATTTTAATTTCGTATTGATTCTAGATATTTTAAATATTCCAGCAGGTCACACCATGGAAAGAGAAAGCATTTACCTTTTTTCTTATCTTTTCTATGGATTTATACAGGTTTGCAGCACAGGTATTTGTGGACTTAAAACGACCTTCATTCAATTTTCTTCCAAACTCGGGATAAAGGCTATCGTAATGATCAGATCTGGTGATGAAAACGGGAGAACTATTCCCTCGTATTTTTATTCCTGCGCATGATCAGGTAAGGAGCCTAGGGAAATTTCTTTGTTGACTCTATTATGATCAGATTGTGATACATAAATTTCTGATCAGCAAATATTTGAGCAAGAGAACGATTTGCATTTGACTGCGGAAATTCTGGTTTAGTTTTCCTTGGCTCCAAAAAAGTGCTTAGAAATTTTTCAGCAAGATTCATTTTCTACGAATTGAATTTTAAAATATTGGTATCATAGGGATTTACATAAAATTTTGGTATCATTCTTTTCTTGAAAATTCATTGTTCATTAAACCTAGAATTATTTGACAGCATTCATTAATCTATGGAATTTTATGAAAATTTCATTGGCCGAGCTTTAGTAAAAACAAGAGAAATTATTAATAAGTGATCGTAAGTCGAGAATATCAAAAGAAATCTTCTTCTGATAATTATGAGCAATAACTGAACACTTAACGATTTTCATTAAAATTTTTGCGTTTGAACCTGATACTAGTTTTTTGAGATTAAGTTCAGAGAAACAGTTATTGTTTATTACATTGCTCAGAAATGGATCTTCGCACTAAGATCGTTTTTATACATTTCAGTCCAGGAACTGCTGCTGTGTCAGAGCAGAGACAATGAAGTGAAACAATACATGGAGTTTGAAAAGCTGAAACATAGTAAACAAATGTAATTCAAATTATATCGAGCATTTTTCGGTATTACAGTCCTACTAACTCCGTTTATTGGACTCTTCTTAATTTTTGTGTGAACATTGTTGTGGTGTCGCGTGTTCCAGAAGAAGCAATCAACTAAGAACCAACCGAATTCACGTTCCTTCATGGTGCTATACTTGATTAATTCCGAGAGTTAGTAATTTAGAACCTAAAAGTCCTACAATTCTGAATTACACAGAGTCCGCGCGAGTTCAAAACAAAAATGTATAGTGTTCCGGCGGTGCAACGGCCCTCAAATGACATTAGCATGAAAGAAAGTGACGAATCATGAAATACATGCTTCGAGCAAAAATAAATAAAAACCAATTGACTGCCTTCGTTACTAATAATTTTTAACTTTTGCGACAACTCAAATATGACACTACAGCTCAAATTGGCCAGAACAACAACCGTAACCCACCGCTCAAATTAACAACATTAACAAAGCCCGTTCGGCGTTTTCTACCTGTATCCTCATTAGAAAATCGTGAAAGGAATTAGTCGTGCGGTACAGTTACAAAAACCCGCTCGCGCAAGACAGGATATTAAAAATGTTAGAAAACGTCAAAGTTTGTTTGACCTGACAACAAAGTAACATTTTCCGCGGGAGTTTTGGACACGAGCTTCGTAACCTTCACCTTTCAAATTCAGGTTTAATTTCGAAATCATACCTTAGCATTGATGTAAACATAAGCTGGGAGAATGAGCCTTATGGCTAACGCGTTTAGTAAATGTGATTTGGAGACCATCTAATATAGCTCATCAGTCTAATATAGCTTCCCAGTCTTTGACCATTAATACTACGTTCGTGAGACGCTGAAGAGAGATTGATGTCTGCCCAGGACAATCACTACGGTCTTCCCAGCCAGGTATGCATGAGGAGCATCTTGTGTGTGATGTGCTTTAATTAGAATCCGTGCATGAGAATAACCTATGGACCATCCATAATTAAATTAATTCGATATCTTTTAATCTCTTTTTTTCATGTGAGGAATGGATAGAACTGTTGGAAGTTAGGGTACGTAATATTATCCAAGGTTTTGATCTTGAGAACAAGGAATTCCTTTGAGAGTGAAATAGAACGCAGATTAGCGCCATCATAAATACCATGTATGAAGGTTTGTGATCGGGAAAAAATATGAAACATTAACGTAATATCATATGCATTTCAGTAAAACTGAAAAATAATTGAATAAAATTTTACGTCTAGCAGACTCATGTCAGTCCTGCTCCATAGGTTCTTCTACGATATGCCTAAGATTTTGTTGAAAATTTTTACATAAGAACAACCTTTCCACGTGGGTTCTTTATTTCTATCCCAAAATACCAACTGCTCACAGAGAAACTCAAGGCCTGGAGTTGCCTTGAAAAATGTCAAGAAGAGCCGAAAGATCCTCTAATTGCGTCTTTGCAAGGATACGCAACGACTGGCTCCTCTATTTTATCGTCTAATGAATTGAGGAGCAAAACAAAAATTTGCTTCCCTATGGCGAGCAAAAATTAGTCTTATTTGTGGCGTCCGTTTTCTTTCTCCGGCGCAGCAGCGGATGCGCTCTCAGGAAACTTGAGTCTTTGAAAGCTGCCAGGATTTCCCTCTAATTAAAAGGCGAAGTCAACGCTAAAAATGAAGTGTGGAACTTGGAGGTTTTGCAGCCCAAAAAATGATGAAAGCAGAAGGTTTTTGCGAGAGCAATTTACGACGTAGTCCGCTTTGCTGGGCATGAAAATACGCGAGATGCTTCACGGGTCTAAATAGGTACAGCTCAACTTGGAATTCCAGTCGAGAACTTTTACGGGAAAGAAATACTATGCGCTGGTATAAATTTAAGTGTGAATATTACAATTCCCAAAATAGATGAGCACATTTTTATAACATTCATTCAATGGCAAGGTAATGTTGTTCCATGTTATTTCATTGGGAATTTTTACGTCATTTCAGCGCACACTGTTTCTGGAATACTGTTTTGATTGTTGCTTTTGTTTGGCTTTTTGTTCTTTTTGAATTACTTGTTGAACGGGCTTCAACGCGCTGAAGTTTAGTTGCGATAGAATCTTTCAAAACGTTTTCTGGGGAAATTTGTAGCATCAAAAATCACTCATTTCACCATTTATTAGATTGGGTTTCAGTCATGCAAGAACTTTGCAACGATTCGCCAAAGGCGAAAGTGACTTTTTCCCTTAGTTCTTCTGATGTTATGACTGCATTTGACTGCATACACGCTTTCTGTTTGCCTGCAATAGAAAACGGAAAATGCTGTACACAAATTATGGCGAAATTGAATTCATTGTAGATTCACGACTGTTTGATTGCACATATTTAAATGCGCCTAAAAATGTACGCGGGAGTGCAACTCGTCTCATTATGGTGACATTTAAATTCGAATCAGTTAATAATTCTTCTGGAAGGTTGATACAATGTCAAAAATTACGCAAATAGACTTATATTTTCTGTACACAATGGCTTTATGAAATTTACTTCACACGATGGCAAAAATTAACATCACATAATTTTTCCTCGCATGTCCCATTACTATCTTCTTCTACTGTACACCATAAAAAAAGTATGCTGTGTTTCAATTCCTAAAATTTAGGAATTCCATGTTGAGGTGATATTATTACATGGACTTGGGTCACACGCGAAAATAAAAGGAGGATGCGAGTGCACCAATAAGTCTCTGGCCCTCTGCAGTTGCGCCTTGTTACATCTCAGGCTTTCTAGCAACACTTGCATACTCGCAACACACTGTTATTGAAAGTTAGAGCTGTTGTTCATGAATGAAAAGTATTTAGTATGAACTGCTTAAATGCGTTTCCCTTTTTTCTGATTCATACCTTAGCGTTTGATCCCCTTGATTTTAATTTAAAATGATTTGAACAGTTTTCACACACAATAAATGTATTCAAATTCAATAACCGAAATTTGCAGTTAGAGTACAGCGTTCAGGTATCCAGTATAGAGAGAGTGCGCAAGCGCTGACAGCCAAGCAAGCTCTAAACTTTGTGTCATTATCTATTACACAGGAATAGATTCAAGAATATTTCTCATTTCGTTCAATAAAATTTATTGTTAGGGACGATTCAGATTCCAAAGCACTTTTGCAACTCGACAGTACTTCTAGACTCACAGACATTGATGAGATTGTTCCTATCTATAATAAGTAGGCTTATTATCGGGGAATACTGTGCAGAGTAGGCCACAAAAACGAAATCTCATAAAGGAAGTGATCCATTGATATTGTGCTACAGCCCTTCTCCCCCCAATGGTATAAACCGTTTAAAAGTAATTGTGGCAGGTTATGAGCTATAACCGTTATACATCATGGCAGTTTATGAACCATAGACATTTAATATCTTAGTTTTAGTTCATGCGCGCCACCATGTGCAGTGCGCATGCCTTCAGCCTGCCAGAGCTGCGAGTATCCTCGCCAACACGTGGGGAACTGGCGGTCACTGAAGTCTCGCTGCAGTAACCTCAACGAATGGTTCAACTCTTCTCAAAACCTGCGTGGAGTGAATTGTCTAGATCAGTGGTTCTTAACCTGTGGGGAATTCCCCACTGGTAGGGAATGGCGGAGTTGCCAGGTGGGGAATTTCGTGCATTTGTTTTCACCCACAAAAAATCGATGGTCTTTCAAAATCTAAAACACAACATTCAAATGTTGCCTCACTTTACAAATCACAACTATTCACAAATTATTTTAATAACAGTAACAACCATAATGAGGTGTGGTAAAAGTGACAACACTGCTGTGTTAGGAATGTCACAGATAAGTAAAAGGAAGATGCTGTGGTGGGGAATGCTCCATTCCTCACCGATGCTGTGGTGGGAATGGAGAGTTGGCTAAAACGTGAGGAATTGGAGAAAAACGGTTAAGAACCACTGGTCCTAATGCTTGGTATGCCTTTCATTTTTTAGCTCTTGATCAGACTTTCTTAGAAAAATACTGAATGAGCTGTCGCTCAAACACCGAGAGTCACGGTTTCTTGTGTACATTTCTAATTTCAATGAGAATTTGAGACCTAACTTGAGGGTTTGCAGCACAGTTAGCACAAAAGAGTTCTGTAAAATGTTCCGGCATGATAATCCAACAAACGATGTTCTTCATACACTACTGCAACGTCAAAGTTTAGACGTTTTTGTAGTTTGTTATAAACGTCCTGTAGATCATATTTTAATGTTACTCATATTTATATACTTTACACCGAAGTATGCTAATGAAGTTAAAGGTTCATCATCAAATGCAATTCAAATACATACATTTTTTTCTCTAGGAAGTTTTGACGCCCAATCTATTGCACCATATGTTATTTGTGAGGATTTTTTTTGTATTTTACCTATTATTATTTTGTCATATTCTTTTTAAACAATTTCCACGGTATTTTGAACGCGCATCTCGTTATTCTTAACTTTTCAGGTAAGTGCACTGAGTATCTAGAGAAGCAAGTTACGAAAATATTCTCCGAGCTCTGTATTTCTTAGTCTCTTTTATTTATATTTTATCAAACAATCAGAATATTATTTACTGTCCGCGCCTACAGTAATTTTCCATCCTACCGCTGTTCATAGCATCGACTTCCATGGTGGGAAACTTTTTTATTTATTCACGCCCGGTAATATGCGAGATCAAGACCAAAGGCTCCAATTGAAAAGAGAGTTTTAAATGGGAGAAAATGTCACAGATACCTCTTTCTTTGTGACTTTTGGTCAAAGATTTTCTTCAACTTCCTCATAAGTTCCGATTTTAAAATTACAAAGTTTTTGTAATTTTCCGATTGCGGTTAAGTGTATCAGCGTTTTGATGCAAATTTGAATTTCGAGTAATTTCTTGTTCCAACTTCTATAGGTATAGAAACAGGTATGTTAAAAAATCATAAGCTTAGTTTGCTAAATAACTTTTACTGCAGAAATTTTTTTATATAGTCGGGCTTGGAAACACGTGCAATTTCTTTTGAGGTGATTCAATTAGAGACTTAACACGCATCCTCTTATGAAATTGAGTTCTAAAATTAAATTGCAGAAACTTTTAGAACTTGCTGTTTGCAATTCCTTCTTTATCTTCAACAACAAATATTACCAGCAGATAGACGGATTGGG
>JACJUY010005737.1:0-17312 GCA_014220935.1 Platorchestia sp. MABIK
CTCCCGGACGTAAACCGGACACATACAACTTCGAGTTCAATATATTTATTTTACAATATATTTATAAATATATTACAATATATTTATATTTTTCGAGATATTTTATATTTAGCTTCGTAATTTCATATTAAAAATGTTACCTATCCGTGCTGTATTCTTCGTCTTTAAATTCTTAATTGCACTTGATGACTTGGAGAAGGGCAGCGAGGACGACATCACCAAGCTGCACAGGCAGCACAAGTGTGCGGGCGCATACACACTGTGAACCTGGTCGCCAGCGCCGACATAGAGGAGAGGCACATGCCTGGAGCCTTCAAGAAGGCATACAGGAGTGCCATTGCTAAAGCCCAGGCGCTGTGGAACAAGCAGGGTAAGTCATAAAATGCTAAAATAAAAAATTTGTATATACATATTTCAGCAATAATACAAATAATTAAATAATGCGAAACATTTTTTTCAGGAACAAGTACAGTGTTTGCGGACAGACTACACACGGCGATAAATAGGCGGCTTACTGCTCCTACCAAAACCAGGTGGAACAGCCTCTATTACAGCCTGGTGGTCCTCAACAAAGTGCTGGAGGAGAAGAAGGACCAGCTGCACCGGTGCATGAACCAGCAGAGGAATCTGACAGTGTTTGTCCAGAATGACATTGACTTCATGTCAGAATATTCTGAGGTAAATAAGCTAAATTTTTTAAGTTGGGGGTTGTCGCGATACTTCACTGCTTTTTACTTTTTATCATATGCTTATATTTTAAAATGAGTTAATTACGAGTAAATAATACTATTTGTCTATTTCAATTATCAGGTTATGGCACCTTCCGCCAACGCACTGGACCAGATCCAGGGGGAGAAGCAGTGCTACTTTGGCTGCCTGATCCCCACCCTCATTGTGATCAAGAAGAAGCTGTTCAACTTGTTGACCAGCAGCAATCTCCGGTTCTGCGAGCCCCTAGTCAACAGCCTTTTAGCTGCCATGGAAAGGAGGTTCACCGCCACCTTTGAGGACGAGGAGTGTCTTCTGGCCACTGCCTTCCACCCCAAGTTTCGCCTCAAGGGGATGGGGGCTTTTGAGGAAAGAATGGTCAGGAGGTCAGAGGTCAAGTCCCTGATGGAGAGGAAGGTGGAGGAGTTCTTGCGGCGTGCTGACCTGAAGACCGCCAGCAGCAGCGATGTCATGGAGACGGAAGACTACTACACCAGCATTTGTGATGAGGAGGATGACACTGGGGGCTATCGCAGGTCTACTAAGTCCAAGGCCGCTCATATTGTGCATGTGTGGCTGCAGGCAAAAGGGACTGACAGTCTGGCAGACCCTGCCTTCAACAGCGAGAAGGTCCTCATCGACCTCTTTTAGAGGTACAACACGGTGATGCCGAGCAGCGCCGCTGTGGAGAGTTTGTTCTGTCTTGGAAAGGACATCATCAAGGCCAAGAGGAGCTGCCTCTCTGATGAAAACTTCAACATTCTTATGTTTATGAAGGGGAACATGCAGCAGAACCTCGTCTAAATTTAGTTATTTTACTTTAAACCGAAGTTTTTATTAGTAGACAGGATAAACATTTATTAATTTTTTTGCTAAAAGTTTTTTAAAGACTTCTATTTTTTTCTCAGATTTTTCTGTTTTCTAAGATAAAGAATGAAAAAACATTTTGATTTGTATTTTTATTTAAAGTACCAATATCGTAATCGCTAGTATCAAAATTGTGGATTTATCGATTTATCGCTTATCGATTATCATCGATTAATTTTTCGCCAATTATCGGTTATCGGTTTTCGTTATCGATTTATCGGTTATCGCGATAACGTTTTTTCGTTATCGTGCCCACCACTGCCCAAGGGTATTGTCCTTCAGTGCATTGTGAGGACTTATTTTAATTAACACTCTTCAAAAATATTTAGGCTGCCAGAGGGATGCTGATAGTATCTGTCATCGTCAGTGTTCCTTGAGGAACAAGCTCTCTTCATTGGTTACCTTAATTTCCCGCCTCACGATCAGAAACTCTTGTTGCAGGAGTCAGCTGCTTGCTAAGATTATTTTTACGTAGGCTTTATTTTCAATTATTTAATTTCTTTCAGACTCGTGCAGAAAACATGCACTAGTGTCTCCGCGATTCATTCTTAATTCCAACATCCCTTTTTGAATCAATTAAAATTTTAGCTTACATGCACCTGCTTTACGAGGATATCGAGCTGTAATACTCAAGCTTTCCATTGTCGAGGCAGCACTTAAACTTAAACTTAAACGAGTTTTTACGTGATTTTATCCTAACTATGCAGTGGAAGTTAAACCTTGTATTTAATTATAATGATAGTTGATAATAATTATAAAATGTTCGTTCAGCCTTGGAAATGAGCATGTTCAAGCATCGCCAGTTTTAGAGGCGTTCTCTACTGAGTGTGTTTTAACTCATCCTTTTTTTAATCAAATTTAACATTGCATCAATTTATTTTCTGTTAACTGAAATAGCTATCTAATAATATAAAAAATCCACTATCGTTATAGAAACCGTTAAAATTTGAAACATTTGCTGAAATTAGCTTGAATATTAATTCACATGCGTAACTTGTTTCCTCCAGGGAAATTAAAAGTGTATTGTCCTTCTGAGATAATTTCCTAGTTTATTGAATGTATAACGCTGGGGCAAGTGCGACAGTCCAGTAAAATCTTCAGAAACTGGATGAACCAGGGAATAGAACAAGGAATGAACCAGGGAATAAAACAGTTTGCGCGCATATCTAAGCAAACTCAATCTTGAAAAACAACCAACACAGTGAGACCGAAGCAAATTTGTAGACTGAATTGAGAGGAAGCAGTTCGCCATATTCGAACAACCATTTCCTGTCAAAATGCGAAAGATAAATGTTAGACAGCAACCGAAGAGGTCATTGAATGAGGAGCTCCAGACTGTTGAAGGAAAATAAAAACACCTAATTATGTTACACGCAGAAATTTTACCATAACCATAATTTAGCTCGTACGAAGTTCACGTACGTTTTCAAAACTTTCCAAATTTTACACTGGAAAGGAGCTGCGAAATTCTTTTATGAAGGTGAAGTCTATTTAATTCGTAATGGAACATTCGACCAATAACTCAAGAAGCGTGTTCTACACGAAAATACTGCCTCGCTATCCAATATGGACTACAGCTTATTTAAACTATCGAGGTTTAATAAATATTTTAGCTCTAGTGTAAAAACTTCATTTTGAAGTTGGTTCTGGTTAATAAAGACCAAGTGATGTAAATACCCATGAGTACAAGATTTTGTATTCTTTTACAGATCCTGATCATTTACAAATTATTTTTTCTTTCGTGAAAATATGCACATTTCCAATGGAAGTTTGTAGATTCTGCCTTGTATGAAGTAATTCTTTGTTGCGAAGCAAAATGCTGCTATACAAATACAAACATAATTAAAAAGTTTCAAAGTTATCCTATTGGGTGACTTTGACATGGATTTGAACCCTGCGTTACTCAACTTTCGTTTTTTGGGGAAGAATGTTTCTTGCATCCGACTGACATCAAAAGAAAAAATTGTGTCGATAAAAATTTAGAAGACAACGTTTGCTGATTCCAAATTAGTAGCATCGAATTCCTCTAAATTGTTTGCGTTTATTTGAAGCCAGCAATTACTCACGATCAGCAGTGTCCGTCATGAGCGAGACCGCGATTTTTGCAGTGTACGAAATATTTTTAAAGAAACTTCAAATTTTGCAAATTAAATGTTAGTAAATCAGAAGAGAAGCTCAAATTGGTGATTTGTACGATTCTATCAAGCACTATCAATTCTATCAATTCAACGGGAGAAGGAAATTCATTTATCATCGCAGTGCTCTATAGAATTTTCAGCTGTTAACTCATAATTCTTTCTAATTATGCATAAGATAATATCATTCCTAGAAATTAAATTGAAGATAGTAGATATGTGCAACGAAGAGACGCATTTTTAATGCATTCATCCGAAGACGCGTGAACATTTGATGTTACGAGATATTAACCTAGTGTGATGTAAAAAGCTAATGCATTAGTGAGATTAAATGTTGCAGTTCATTTTGAAGAAACAACGCAAAATTTGTTCAATTGTAATTTGTTTCTCATTTGTTGGAATTGCGTTTTGTTAATAGATTTTCTCGGAAATTAGATGCAACTAATTGATAACACTGAAAGTTTTTACTACGATTAACTTACTGATAGGCTAATATTCACAAAATCAAACGTAGCTAACCAGGCAGTAACAATTTCTTGTAACTAATTTCTCCCTATAGGAGCAGTATTGCCAATGTCAAAACATCCTCTCATGCGTTGTGCTATTTTTCACCTCATTCACTCTCGGACTGATTCACTGGGTCCATTAAAAAATTGTTCCTATGAAATGTCTTCAAGCTGTAGTTGTCACCTTGAGGACCAATGGGACTATTTTCATTTGAAGGTACCTTTATTGGTTTTACGAACTAATGCACTCCAACAACATGCCGCATGCAACACACATGGCGTCCATCCATTTTATGAGCCATGCACTCATAAACTCGATGGCAATCGAGAATTTGTCCCTACATTAGAAGGCACTCCGCTTTACTATACCATTGACGCATAGGAGTGCATCTTAATGAGCATTTGCATAGACACTGTCGAGATGATGAAAAATTTACTTCATCGATGTGGTACAACTGACAGCTTTAGTCGTATGTCGACTTGGCAACTCTTTAATAACAGCATTTTTTGGCAAAAACTTTCGTGCTTGAGCAGTTTTAAGTAGAATTCGAGGACCGTGCACCCGACAACACCACAGTGTCGCCGTCGGCACTTCACGACAATCGTTCGAAAACCTTGGATGAGACAGGCTGGTGAGTTAGTTCCCCTTGCGATATCTAGATTCAGCCTCAGTAGATGGTTACCTATTGAAAATCTTGATTGACGCTTTGAATCGCCGAAGACTTATTACATTTTTGAGAGAAAGAATATCAAATTTTAGTGAAGATGATAAAGTAGCATCATTCAACAATAATTATTACTACTTCAGAAAAGATAAAATCATTTTTCTAGGTGCTATAAATTTTCATTGAAATATCAGCAGCATATATAATAAAAGTTTTTCAAGGGAGGAGATTGCAGGTAATTTGAATTTGAAGCACTCTAACTGAACAAGTACACCGTAATCACGAGTACATTGTCAGAAAATCATATCATGGGTCTCATGACGTAAAAGATTATAATAAGAAAACATAGTCGGAAAGGGAATACTGATCAATTCTTATAAATATACATAGTTTATTTGAAACACATGTACACACATACAAATATACTTATCAAAATTTT
The DNA here is from genome assembly GCA_014220935.1 of Platorchestia sp. MABIK. NCBI lineage: Eukaryota > Metazoa > Arthropoda > Malacostraca > Amphipoda > Talitridae > Platorchestia > Platorchestia sp. MABIK. The sequence goes on from JACJUY010005737.1 coordinate 5,321, forward strand.
GATGATTTTTTCATTTTTACAAATTTTCATGCATTATCAACCGCAAACCATTTGAACTAATACTGAGAATCTAGCATGTGTGACGTATATTTTGAAATACTGATTTGAATTTTTAAAAAATAACTTAGTGTGCATAAGTGCTATCAACATTTTATGGCGTTCTGATAAGAATAATAACAGTTACCAGGGCAAATAATAGATAATTTTCAGGGCCGACCAACAAATGATTTTCCTCAACGATATCATTAACGTATACCGTATGGTCAACACGTGCAGATTGCTGTCAGAAATACAGCTGTCCTCAGTTGACCCCCTTAGTTCGCGCTCTCACCATCTATAGCACGCAGTCACTCAGCCTAAGCCTTCTGCGTTTCATGAAATTTCATTTAAATTATTGGGAAATATGGATTAAACTTTTTCACTATAGCAAGTAGTGTCGTTAGGTTGATTAAGGCAAGGGCGGGGGCTCAGAAATACGATTTTTCGTCAAATTTTCAATTTTGGGATTTCCACCCAAAAATGTAAACAAGCTTTTATCTTTAATGTAGATTATCTTTGAGCGTTCAATTTTGAACCGAAAACTCTGAAAAGCGTACTGAAATAACACCTAATTACGCTCTATTGCCTTAGATATAGTTCATTACTTATTAATTATTGACTTCCTTATTTATTCACATGTCAGCTTATCTTAGAAACCGTACCAAGAATATCCATGAAATTTCGGCGAGTTGTTCAATATCTAAACCAGCTCAGTTCCGACTAAAATTACCTTCTTAGGTGTAATAGTTTCTGAGCTATGTCAATTTAGTTCCTGAATTCATGTAGCAAAAATAGCACTTTCCTATTTATCAGATGTAGGCCACCGTAGTTTCGTTAAAAAATAATTTTTCTCGAAGTCTTTAGGTGATATGATACTTCTAAGGGCCAATTACTCGCTCATCAATTATCAAGAAGAATCGTTATCTTTAAAAAAGAATCGGAGATGTTGAATTAACTGAAATGAGCATAAATAGGTATAATTTCAATTTGATGGACAAAAACTGAGAAATTGGTACATGACCGATACAGATTGAGTGTAAATTCCCCATGCAGTTGTATTATTCATGGTTTGAGGCTCGCATGAAAATACTCATTTTTGAGCACTTTCAGTCCGAACCCTTGCTTTAAGAGCAGACTTCCAGTACCAGTTGCTCGCTTCAGGGGAATTACGTGCTGATGACTACTTACTCGTTATTTAACTTCTTGCCAGGCCGTACATTTAAATTTTTCTTCTGTCTCTTTCCCTCGAACACAATTGCAATTATATATTTATCTTGGAAATAAATGATTGGGTACTTCGCATGAACACACACACGATTCAATTACTTTGGTTTGTAGATATGTTCAATTTTTCCCGGTTCATCTTCTTGTCAATTGTAGAAAATACTGTTAGCCCTTAGAATGAATGAGACGATGATAGAATTAGACGTAATTAGACAGAAACACAATTTGGCATTCAACAACTGGCATTAATAATTTACGTATGTATCTAACTAGATATTTGTCTTGACACAACTTTCTCAGTGCAGCGAAAATTTTGTGTCTGCATCTGAAAAACAAAATTAGGGTGAAACTTTTGCTCCACTGGATAATTGTGTAAAGATTAAATGCCAAGAGGGTACAAAAATGACGTCACCATTCACGAAGAACACTGTTTACTAGTCATTGTATACTGTACGGTGTACAAAATACACTGCGGTTGTTAGCAAGAGTGGTGTAAAAAATCTGCTAGAAACTTCCACTTTATAGGAATAATTTAACCTAGGAAACGAGTTCACCACTGGGTGCATCGCAATGTCTCATCAAATCTGTTGAAAAAAATAGAAAATCTATCTACGCAGGGAATACTTTCATTACTTCCTTAAAAAAATGAGACGGATGGGTTTGGAAGACTGCCATGGAGACTAACAAATATTGATTACGCTGCATATTCCTTTATGAATTTATGATAAAGACGTCGTTGCGCCGTTTTGGCTACAACGTGAAATATTCTCCAGTGGCTAGTCCACTCTCAAGATTTATTGCCGCTTAGGAAGTTTTCGAAGCAAAAATGGGAGAAGGAGTGCTTCTGGGACGATAAAGTGACCTCGATTTAATTTAGTGCCCTTGTGAAGAGGCTAAAGTACCTCTTTTTGCATCCTCATTTTCTGCGAGTACTATTAATATCTGCTCCTACAGGGAAATACCTGTGCACAAACTTGAGTACTACACAGCTGCGAACGTGGTTACGGAATATCGCAGTATCCATCGTTTTAAATGCGCAAATCAACACGAGTCCTAAACTTGTTAGCATTCCTTTGTTCACAAAAAATACTGTATGCAAGTTTTAAGAGCATAATCAGTTAGAAAATGTGTGAAGTTTGTACACATGTTCTCATTTGAGCAAAGTTCAGCTCTTCTTAGGTCATGCTAGTATAAACGTACTCAGATTTCCTCTCAAAAGTGTGACACTCATCGAACATCAATAGTAAGCACGAGCTGCCAACTGACAAAGTGCAGGCCATTTGTCAATCAGAATAATTATCGCTTCAAACACTGCAGCTCCGTATTAGCTTAACAAAGTGGGAATTCAACATTTTCAGTATATCTACTGTTCGGTAGAATTGACAAACTTTCCAATTTTGAAAACTTTGAGGAGATATGTCTCTGAAAGATATTTTGAGTCTTCTGCGTCACAACTGCAGCGGAACCCACTAGCCTATTCATACAGTCGTTAATGTTCCAAAAAACTAAATATGGAAGGTGCAGTGAAAATAGCAGTGAAGAAATAGCAAATAGCAGTGAAGAAATTGAGGGGAAAAATCAAAGATTTTGGCTCGTACTGCATATATCACGACAGAAAAACTGAATATCTTCTAGCCCATGCTGTGAATTTCCAAAATAGCTTTGTAATTCCAAATATTCCTTCGATGGCTGCGTCTGGTAATGCAATAACATTAATTAATGAGCACGTTGTTGTTGCTGTGAGCTACCTCATTTTGCACCGAAGCTCATTACACATGAAATTGATTGCGAACTTTATGAAATTGATTGCGAACAGGAGTGAGCAAAGGCTCTCTCATTTACTGGGGGAGTAAAATTTTAGTTGTATAGTGAAGGTTTGAAGGTTTGCAAACCGAACCAATGTGTTGGATACCGAAATTTATCCCTCTTATGTTAGGAGTAATGTTCCTCGATAAACAACACCTTTAATTCAAATCGGTTTTATTTATTACCAGTGAAAATTTGAAGAATTTTTTATCGAGATGATGAATTAATATTCAGTTCTCCGGTATTGGTACCGCAAAGCGCATCGATCATGGTGTTGGCAATACAAGAAACAAGAATAGACGGAAATTTTGCTCTGATGATTTCAAAATACATCTTATTTAAAAATGTTCTATTTAAAGACTTAGAATCACAGTACTAAACTCTCAGGCTTCCCTGGTAGAAAGCCGTACGCAGGTCTTACTTGGTCACACTATTGTGCCAGATGCACTCTGAGCGTCGTAAAAGCTATCATTTGATCAAGAGTATTGGCCTTCGCTAGCCTTCATTAATGAGACCTCTGTAATTAAAAGCTTTTCTTAGGAGGTCAAAACCGTACGGCTGTACAGTTTGCATCCCTGAAAGGCCATCTCATCGACAGAGAAATTGTCCAATTTTTGTATCGTTTTTACTAGAAACTTGGGCATATTTGCTTCAATTTATGCGGTAACTTTTGTGAGGACACGTCTCCAACGAGCACCTAGGTGGAAACCGAAATTACAGGCTAAACATTGATATAGTGTTGCTTATCCTTCAGTCTTTTTTGGAAATCCTGTGTTTTTTATCACTCAAGAAAAAATTACGAACACTTCTTTGATTAGTCACTTATGAATTTTTTGTTAAACACTATTTTGAAGGTGTCTATGGTTTCGTCCGTGAGCCCAAATTAGCACGATAGCTTCAAAAAATCTTTGCACTATTGATTTTTGTAATCAAAACTGAGGTAAAATCCTCACATCCCATAAGGGTCTGATTTTCAAAGAGGTATATGAAATCAACCCTCTTCTATTTCCAGTTAAAAATCGTTGTCAGCATCTGCACAGATTACCTCAGCAATGTCCGAGAAGCTTAGTTCAGGGATCTACTCACGTTCGCGTAAGAGTAGGTACCGGGATCATCTTGAACGGAGAGCAGAAGTTGCTCTGTACGAGAAACTGCTCAGCTTCACACCCGATTTTTGCGCTGAAGGCAGTAGATGCGATCAAGTTGACACTCTCGCGCAACCGTTGGAGCAGTCAGTCACTTGAAAACGGCTTTGTTTGAGGACGATTCTGAATATGCGGTTGATACTACTAAAACCGCCGCAAGTCATTACATTACAGTGATCGGAATAGTTATTTGCATGGCACAACCAAATATAGCCTAAAAATTTTAAATCAATTGCACAATTTTCATAGACTCTCTAAAAAATACTCTGGCGAAAACATAGGCACAGATTTTTAATTGCCAATTGTATTTCCTTTAGCAGCTAAAATTTGATGCAAATTTGTTTTCATTATAATTGTTTACCCGTTTAGTGCAACCGAAAAATGTTTACATTCTTCCTATAGCAGCAATCTTCCATTTGTTTGAGATTTGAGGACTTCCTTTTCATAACATTGAGCTCTAATCTTCCTCATAACATTTTTTTATTGGATTTAGGTCTGGATTCTGCAATGGTCACTCGAATACGTTAATTTTGTTGCCCTTCAACTAATTCTTGACTGATTCAGAACTTAGCCGGGGTCATTGTCCTCTACAAAACTCCAACCTCGACTCATTTTCAGCTTTCTTGCAGAATCTTCCAGGTTGTTGTCCAAAATGCTAGCATATTTTCATCTTCTTCATAATTCCATCAACCTTAACATGTTCTCCGGGCTTAGGCAAAGCAAAACAACCCGAAAATATCGAGCTTCAGCCTTCATGCCTCGCTGTTGAAATAGTGTTTTTTGGAAGATGCGCTTCACCAGATTTCTTGTATGTGTACGAGATGTTATGACCAAAGAACTCGCTTTTAGTTTGATCCGCACGGAAAATACAGTATGTATCAACAATATAATATCTTAACCCTAGTGACGTTTGACAAATGAAATCGTTGCTCTGAAATGCCATGGCTTTAAAACGGCGTTTTCCTTGGACGACATACTTTCATGCTTTCCCTCTTTAGAAGTCCATCAATTTTTTAGCAAGACGGTGATTTTGGGTCAGCCAACGCATCTACAATGTCCTTAGTTGAGGCACTAGGATCGTCATTAGCATGTTTTACTCTTTGTTCTCTCAGATTACATCTTTCTCTCACTCCCACCCAAATGAAGAGATGGGCCTCTCCTGACGCTCTTTTGATTGTTGTCCTCGCGGTTGCCTTAAGAAAATCAAATCTCTCGCAGATCTTGCCACAACCAACACATTTGGTATGAGAGCTCATCTCTTTATTTCTGGGTCCCATAATATATTCTCTAATCTGCGGTATGTTTTGCGTCTTTTCAAAAAACCAGCTGCGATCCAAAAATGGTGATTGATGGTGAATCAATAATTTTCTTCCCTTGAAATGGTATTAAAAATAACCTAAGATGACATTTCACCCATCATGTCTTCAGGTGAAACTTGACAGTTCTTCAAATCGCTACACAAAAAGAAATGACTGACCGTGTAAGTTTCTTTGGCCCAGAATATTTTTCTTCTTATATGAGGTCGAGAAAAACTGTGTAATTGGTTTGAAACTTCCGAAGATTTTTGATCAAATACATTTACAAGTCTTGGACGAACATTGGAGCATTTTAATATTTATTGATCAAATAATATTCACTTGCGTGTATTTTCCAGTGCAGTGCCAATAATTATACCGATCACTGCATCTCAGCGTCTGTGACCAACCTGGACGTGCTATCGTCATTAAATATCACCTCCATGCCACTGTTCTTATGTTCAATCCTTACATTTCCCAGTAAAAATTGTGCACTTTTTTCCTCGTAGTTCAGTTGAACAGGACTTATTTCAACGGCCCGTAGAGCTGACATTTTCAGGTACATCTACAATTGATGTTAGATAATTCTATAAGGGACGTTGTTAAATAGTCGCAGCACATATTCGCCTTACACTCCAAAAATTCTGAAATGCGCTCAATCTAATATCGTCGTGCATTTTCATAATCCTAATTTCCTTTGATGATTCATCAGCTGCTTGGTGAACGGTTGACTAGTCAATGAATTAATTGATATCGAAGTGCTAGAATTGATGTTTTGAAAGTGAATAATTGAATTCTTATGATCAAGTCCGTTGTTGATAAATGATTTTTATATAACGCAGAACACTTTTGCTACTTTTTATGTTTCAAAACAATGTAAATAATTTTTAATTGCAGTAAATTAGTTATTCTACAGCATCACTTTATTCTACGGTATTGTATAAGTTGAAAGGTCAGCTTTGAACTCAGATTTTTGTCGCAGGTCAGTTCGGAACCATTAGACGCAATTAACATTTCTTAAGTAGCAGAGAACACAAGCTAATGTGAACATGAAGTCATGGAATGAATGTTGAGGAAGAAGTTGCAGTTACCATCCAATGTTGGATGCCAATTTCTATTGGAGACCATGAAATTCAAAGCAGCATGTCATGCAGGGCGGAAAGGACAAAGATCACTTCTCTTGAATTCCCATAGGTTTTGAATGATGCTTTTTTCAAATAATCGAGCGGAGTTTCCACTATGTATGAATATTTTTACCTTTGCTCCTACAGTGTTGCCAAAGTCTTTCAAAGCTCTAAGCTATAACATTTAAATTTCGTTCATTACTCAAAGTCGTTTGTTATATAATGAACAGCGCGAACCAGAACTCGAACTCCGACAATGCTGATCGAATGCATTGCTGAATAAATATTTGCTACAAAAGCACATCAAATCCCGAAAGCTCGATGAAAACATAGAATGTTGTTTTGAATTTTTACGTAAGGCTTATGGCGTCGAAAGTTTCAAGCACAGATTTACTGTACTTATATAAAACGCTATCAGATAAAGCTGCCGTTGAGCCCCAACGCCGAAAAATAGTCTTATCGAAGAGCCAGCAGCCCCAGAAAAAGAGTATCGTGTGGGAGAAACTTCTATTGAATTGCAGCTAAATAAAAGTTGAGTCGTAAATTTGAGGATATAAATTTAAAACTCCCTCGCCAATTCTACGATATACCAAGTTAAAATTTAGTGAATTCACTCCGCAGGAAAGGTGCAGAAGGAAAGGAGTTAATCATATTTCAGCAACATCAAAATTCATTGCGCTAATAGATTCAAAAATGCAATTTTAGCTTCCATAGTTACACTGCGAGATCATATAGATGTTAGTGGGAATACTTTCAGAGAACAAATTCGGTCTGACTGCTTAATCTCAACAATATGTTCAATTGGCTCAAACGGGATCAAAATATTTTAAACCTGTTCATATATCTTTTAGCTTTGAACTACGATACGCAGGGTTCAAGTATGAATACGAGACCCTATACGTACCTAGCAGCTTCAGCAATGTTCATGGTAAACGAAATAAATTTCCTCGCTAGGAAATGTAAGATTTTGTACCGTAATCAAGCAAGAAGAGTTCCAACAGCTGCCGTTAGGCATTGAGAGTAATTAATAATTTTGCAGTACTGAAGATACTTTTGAAAAACCTCTTGCACCGCAACGAAGTTATAACAGAGATAAAGAGTGAATAGTGAACTTGCGTTACAGTAAGCTCAAGAAAAAAGCTCAAACTCAATAGCTTCCTGATGTTAGCTAGATTTAAACGACCAGTCAACATTTCAATTCGCCCGCAGATCGGAGAAATGCATGTCACTTTTTTCTGCGCCGTGATAATCAATGCTATTCCCTTAGATTATTCTACTGAGACAAAGACACTTCAGTTTAGCTTATGGAGAGCCCAGTTCTTGCAGCCTCCTGTGTTCGCTCAGTCTCCGAGATCCGTTGAGCAGAGATGCCGGAGCCTCGTCATAAGCTGCCAGCAAATTGTGCGCTACGCTAATGGCAGTTGGTCAACAGTCAGGCGTCGTCTGATGACCTCTCAAACATGTTCAGTTGCTTGACAAATACGCACTCGATAACGTGGAGAGTCCGAGGTTTCGTTTGCTAAATGGGCAGCGAAACGAAGACGGCAGGCTAGACATACCGTTGCACCGTTGAATTTGCAAATGTATCCCTTAGTTCACAAGCTCGTCTTGTCTTTACACTTTGCACTAATTGATACTTCCAGTTGCATTAGTTTAGAGGTGTTTCCTACTTAACAGACGTTCATTCTGCATTACGTTGCAAAATTTATTTAGGAACTGGAATGAAAATACAGTAGTCGGGGGAATAGAATAGGGTTTTGAGTTGCACCTCTGTTCCGTCACGCATTAATTTTAAATTTTAAAACTCGATGAGCCATTTTATACAAACATGACAGTTTTCTGCTGGAGAATTTTCGTTTGAGTACCATAACGGCTGTCTCGGTAGAGCTTGTGTACCACAGGCTCTGAAGATGCCCATTTTGTTCCAGAAGCATCAAGTAATTTCGAAGAATCAGCATTTATCGTCCAGTCGATCGAGCGTTTGTCATTCTGATACGGATATTTTTTTGCCTTTTAAAGGCATTTCTAGTGATATTCCATTTTTTAGCTCTTTTTGCCGTCAAATCAATCATGAAGCATATTTGATTTCGTGAAGAAATGTCTCGGGACCTTGGTTCTATGCGTTTGCCTGCATCCCAGCATCGTTTGGAGGAATTGGCTCACCTCTCACAGAGTTAAACAAATGATTGAAACAATTGAAAAATGAAAATAAAAATTACACAGAAACATTCTAAAAGGAACACGTAAATACTCGTAAGAGATTAGCAGTACTTTCCGAGTTCATGTGCACAGTCTAGGGTGGAGCGTTTATGACAACTTTTTGAAATACGCATTCAGAATAGTGCGGAAAGTTGTTAAGTGCACAAAAACGATGTGTGCCAAATTTTAAACCCCTCGGTCGATTCCTTCATGATTCGAAGGTCGTTTGAAAATTTCGAAAAAACCTAAAAATAGCAAATATATGAAAAATTTCCCACAAGTCCACTTTACTTACTGAGACCACAATTAATAGGTAAAAATCACCATAAAAACATCTATAAAATATATGTTCCAAATTTAAAGCTCTATCTTGTCATCTTCATGAGTCGAGGGTCGTGAGAAAATTTAGAAAAACGAGAAAAACGCATCTATATGAAAATTTGTCCAAAAATATATTTTGGCTTCTTATGGGTTGCGATAGATAAAAAACATCATAAAAACGTCTTTAAAAATATATTCTAGATTTTACAGCTCTATCTTATCATTTTCCTGGTTCGAGGGTCTCTCTAAAAATGACTAATTTTCCTAAAATTACGATAATTGCGTCAAGCAAAAATTGTTTTGAGTGACATCTGGATTAATTACGATCATTGTCAGTTACTTCTGGGTTGTGGTTCCGGGTAGTAAATGGCACAGCTCTTAGTTTATTTCATGTATTATGATAGTATCGCACCATACAAGAAATAATCCTGAACTCATCATGCACGAGGAGGTGGCGGTACGTCGAGTCCACCCCACCCATCCCACACACCCTACCATATGAATGAGGCCAATTATTAAAATGAATATTCGTTCTTGGTTTCGAACCTAGGAACTCTTGCTTCCATCCCCACGACAGTGGAAGAGGCATCTGTCACCATTTTGATGCATCTCTCCACTGCCTGGGTGTGGTTGCAGAATGACGAAGGGGAGGTAAATCGCTTGATCTCCTCTGGATGTCAGTGAGGAGATCAGTCGCCAGATGCTTTGTCACAGGAGGTTCTGCCAGTTGGGTTGTTTGCAAATTGATCATAAAATGATACTCTTAGGAATCGAACAGCAATTCAGAGGCCGAAATGTTTGGCTCCCTGATCTGCCGAAGGGTTACATTCAATTTACAACCAAACAGGAATGTAGACTCTACATTCCTGTTTCATTTACACCAACTGATTCTCAAGTCACTGTTTCTCCAGAGAAAACCGCATGATTGTGAATAAAGTCATCTAAAACAACTCAAACTTTGCACTCAGCGAGAATCATTTGCCTGCCATGATATTTGATACGAATGCTGTTGTTCGAAAACTGGAAATCAGTAAGATAATAAAAGCTAGAACAGCTAGACAAACCTCTCTGAGGCAATTAAACTGCCTGAATTGCTGTACGATTCCCAAGAGTATCATTTTATGATCAATTTGCAAACAACCCAACTGGCAGAACCTCCTGTGACAAAGCATCTGTCGACTGATCTCCTCACTGACATCCAGAGGAGATCAACCGATTTACCTCCCTTTCGTCATTCTGCAACCACACCCAGGCAGTGGAGAGATGCATCCAAATAGTGATAGATGCCCATTCCACTGTCGTGGGGATGAAAGCAAAAGACGGACGAATGCGAAGTAAATTAGAAAGGAGGAAAGGACATCCTAAGTTCGAAACCAAGAAAGAATATTCGTTCTTATAATTGGCCTCATTCACATGGTAGGGTGGATGGGATGGGTGGGGCGGAACTCGACGTACGGCCACCTCCTCGTGCGTGGTGAGTTCTGGGTTATTTTTTGTACTTGCGATACTACCACAACACATGAAATAAACTAAAGTTCTCATTAACTTCAGTTCTGTAATTGCCACCAGTTCGTTAGTGATGAATGTACCGCTCTATAAGTCTTTATTTATAAAAGCAGAACAGTTGTGAATTCCAGCGGGAATTAAACCCACTTCTTATGCTCGTTGCGTTGATTGTGCTTGAATTATGGTTTTTACATTATACTCATCATTCGTTAAAAACACTCTCAAACTGCTCGCAAAATAACGATACGCTGCTTAAAATGTCGACATTGTAAACTGAATATTCCTATTGATTTATACATTTAATTTTTTTATTTTGAGTGCTTTTCCCACGCAAGCCAAGAGAATTGAGTTTCGCCTACTCGTGAATTCCAATTACAAAATCTTTCTAAAACAATCAATTCTAACGAGATAAATCGAGAAAAAAAGTGACTCGACGAAATTTTGAGAAGCAGTTACGGAGGACCCCGAAGGCTGGGTGAATAAGAACGCAGACGATTGTCATGTTCGAAACTATGTTCCTGGGATGATGCAGTATTTTGAGATTGCTTTGTTGTTAAAGAAAAATTTTCTGAGTTTTCGAAGTACAAGCGTAGATGTTGTCGTAGTAACTAGGGACAAGTTATATCGTTAAGTAATACCATTACAGTTCTTCGAGAAGAATCGTAGTTATTACGCAGGCCTTTCACAACACTTGTTTCATAGCGCTGAAATATCCATAAGTATAGACGCAGGTTACGATGAATCCTAACAGTCTCATGTTCACTTCGACTCACAGAAAATATTTTGCGCAGTTGTAGCTCGAGAACAAAGTAAAGCATGGACGACCAGTGAACTCTGACATTTTCCTCTCGAGCAGCGGAGGAAGTGGGTGCGAACTGTGGCATTTTCTTCTCTATCGGAGAGAGGGGAAATGTGTGCTGACGGGTAAGCTTTCTAGCACTGTAAACATCAGTGCGCACCTTGATCACACCTCTCACATAACTGGAAAAGGTGTTGGGATACATTTTATTTGGGATCAAGATATAATTGGCATACAATTGATTGATTAAATTATTGCTTTGAGACTCCCGATATTGAAATCTGAGGTTATACCCAGTCGGAAATTATGGTTGTGCTTATAGCAGAATATAGTAGAGTATGAGAAGTTAAGGTCGATTATGGTTATGAAAACATTATGGTCGAGATGCCGACCAATACTCAGCGTTGCTTATGGCATATTTTGGTCGATTTCGGTGGAGGAAATATTGGTTGTTTATGGTTTGTGAGAACAACGATGATTTTGGTAAATTTAGGTCGATATAAGAGAAGGAAATATTGGTTGTTTTTGGTTGGT
>JACJUY010005737.1:26719-46765 GCA_014220935.1 Platorchestia sp. MABIK
CACTGACGCAGTGCCAAAGAATGACGCAGGGCCACACACTGACGCAGTGCCACACACTGACGCAGCGCCACACACTGACGCAGCGCCACACACTGACGCAGCGTCTCACGCTGACGCAGTTCCAAACATTTCGAAAGTTGAAGGAAGCCAAATCAAGAACTCGGAGTCAAGAAAGATGGTGGAAAAAAATTAATCATGAAGTACTTGAAAATATTGCGTTGTTTCCAAAGGTCGATTGAAATTCATTATTGGGATAATTACTCATAAGGTGAAATAAATTATAAAATTACATTTGACATGGGTATGGGTGCAAAATTAAGTGCTGTGGAATTACATTCGAAATTTAATACTTAGCGCCTAAATTCAAGTGTCACTCCAAGGCTTAAGGACAAGGAAACAAATTACTGCAGTGATCAGTAAATCAGTTTGAAGCTCATCAGCTATATTATGGAATTAAATGAATTTTTACTTCACAAAAGGTGCGTTCATCAAAGATTAGATTGCATATTTCCTTACTGCTGTTTATGTTGTATCACCAGTTCAGTACACATGCGTTATACTCACTTTAATGGCCTGCATGTTGTTCATCATGTGGACGAACATGGCGAGCGAGATAGTATTTCTATTTTCGAAAAAAAACTATTCAACACTCGAACACGTGGTAGGGCTTGCTCATCTACCGTAGCTTCCGCTGATGTTTCATTCGAGAACTTGCGGGTCTTTTAAGTACTGCACTTGTTTACACGGTAGGGAAATAAATGCTTAACTTGCAGAAAAAACGATCCATCAAATGTTGATCCGTATGATTGTGTTCAGACACTGAAATAAGTAGAGCTACCCGCAAAATTTGCTTCCCTTAAATGAAAATATTAAAAAAGTAGCATAAAACAGATTTCTCACACAAGTGAACTATCGTGTTGAAAGAATATAAGCAACCCTCTGATGTACAAAATAAACGAGTCCACTGTTTTGCTCTTCGGCTAATTTATTCATCAAAATTGATCAATTCAATCCTTCACATATTTGTGAACATGGTCATTGTCGCTATATCTTGATTTGGAGCAAGCAACCATAAACTTGAGCGCAAGCTCTCACCAAGGGAAATGAAATCACTTTAAGGAGACGGTAACCCTGCGCAGGGTCCGGCTGCACAGAACCGCCGCACCAAACACCACGGCAGCTGGAACGCTACTCAGTCCTAGCCTAGCGCACCTGCGACACCGCCTCACCAAACCGATCTGCCTTGCGACGCCAGCGTCACCCATGACTTTCTGGCACGTTACACGAAAATTTCTTCCTTTTCCAAGTTAATGAATCAAGTGGAAATTTTCAGCGGAGGTTCCTTGAGAAAATGTGCTTGCAATTCTCTAAATAGAATAGATGTTGAAGAACAACTGAAATAAAACGCAAAGCTTGCTCAACGTATTAAAGGTGGATGTGTTCTTTCATGTATGTATCTGTACTCGAATTTAAACGCGACAGCTTGAAAAATTTCGTTTAATTAGGTGTGAGCGCTTAGCTGGCGTGCCTTGCAGATGTCAGCTCGGATAAGTGCCCACCTTAATGGATGTATAATTTTAAAAAATACTCGTCGAACGACATTTTTCTCCTCTTTGACGTAAGAACAGAGTTAAGAAAGTTGAACTCAACGAGAGGCATCGAATGCTACTTTAAAAGTTTGCCTGACCAGACTTGATAGTTAGTACACAGAACTTGAGATGCTAACAGCGAGCGTCCTGAAAGAGCACACAACTGTCCTCAATGTCAGCTGATGAAAAACATCGTTTTCATAGAAAATTTTAATGATGCTGATATGTTGAAAATCTAATTCAAGCGACGCACATTGTCGCCACAACTGCACTATTAGACATTATTCATTATTTCTTGCTGCGCCTCACTTTTTACCAGAGAGAAATAGATTGGCGTTCAGTCGGAAGGCGACTGAGTAAGGAAGTAATACATATCTATTTTAATAGTCTAATTCCTTTTGGTACAATCAAAGAAAATTATGAAGGAGTGCCCAGTTTAGTTAGTGATTTGTTCAGTACTATTTTACACGACCAACTGACCGCAGTGATGTGAAAAAGAATCAATATCTTTGTGCTGACTTCCATGTCGTTAGCCATTAGTAATGATGTAACGGCGCTCGCACACTTATTCTAATAGCAAGGACGCGAAGTTCATATTTGCGTTATTATTGTCACCATCTCCTGTATTTTCTTTTGATTACTTCACAAGGCTTTGTCTGGTCAACACAAGCTTCACGACAGAGTATCGAATCGAATGGACTCGAGAATGCGACGCGCCTGCCAACAGTCGTGCGTTGCAGGTATCACGGGTTTGAGAGGGCAGGCTGAGAATGTTTACTTAGCTCCAGTGATCTGATCGACTTACGTGCGGTAAACATAACAGGTGCTGCTTCAAAGATTGAGAGTGTGCGACTTGTTCAATAACCCCCAATCTGCACGAGTCTGATGAAACCGGGCCACATCTACGAAGACTGACCGGAGAACATCGCGTGATTCTGATGATGAGTGGCAGAACATGCGAGGCACCTCGCCCTATTTTAATCGCTCCAATTTTGCGCACTGCGACAAAAACTTCCCTAATTGCAAAGCTCGATTGCAGGTCTGGCAGCAGTAATCTGTGGTCTGTTTTGTCTTACAGTCTGTTGTTACCGTCATGGAAACTCATTATTTTACAAATGAAAAATCATTATTTTACAAATGGAATAAAGGACTTCAGCAAATATATATTTAGTTAGTCTGCTGAAAACCTTCAGACAACTCGAGTGTGCTGGAGTGGCAAGAATATTCATTTTTATTTTTTTGAAGATTCAATACGCGAGGGGTTTCGGTGCTCCCAAGCAAGCTAAAATCACAAGTACGACCGTAAAATTTCTGAGGTACGAGTTTGTTGAGCGGCAGTTATTTGTCTCGGTGACAAGTAATCTATGAATCAAAACTTTTGAATACGGAAAGTGTTTTATGCCAAAGGGAAAAGGGTTGAAGATATACAAAACAAAATGCTTGAACTATTTGAACCATTTGTTAACCATAGTAGGTTATATCTCAAGGCTAAAAGAATGATACATTTGAGTACTTATAGCTACTTATGGGTCCGAATTAGTTCAACGACCTCTAGCGCATCTTATCATCAACGCTATTTTAAGGCTCACAATTATGTTTCACCTAATTCACTTAACCTAGTTGTACACTAGACTGATCAGTGTATTAGTTCACTCAAGATTCGATGCTTAAGTTTACAGCAATAGTTAAAATGAGCTGGATGAGAACTGTATATTCTAAAAAAGACTTGAAGATCAGACGTAAGGTCTGTGTCATTAATCATGAAAAATTACCCTATCATGATTAATCAAATAGTAGAATCAATTTGCCTCGATTACCCTGTGATTAATCAATCAAGAAGAGCGTTCGTGAAAGCTAGAACTAGATGTAGTATTTACCATTATTGATATTTTAAAACATGAAGTGGGAATAACGGAAGATTGTGTCGTGTGAGAGATGTTAAGTCTATTAGGAGTACTGATGATTATTGCTGAATATGCTCAGTGAACAAGATTTTGGGATTAATAAAGTATGTAGCAGATCTAACAATTATGACAAGCTTTGTGATTCCACACTATCGTTTTACCATATACACATCAGACGTGTTGTCTTGGAGGCGATTACTTATTTTCGAAAAATGTCTTGAGCTGAATGAAGATGTTCCAGCGATAAAGTTCTAAAAATTGTGAAAATTTCAAAATGCGTTGTAATAGAAAATTTGAAGTTTATACCAATTTTAAAAGAGCGTTAAAATTTTTAAAGAACGTGTATTTCTGATGAATGGTAGAAAGGTGTGAAATGAAAATGAAGAAATTACGTACACATTTGAAGTTGTGCACCATGGCAAGCATAAGAATTAAACAGGGCGTGCAGCATAAGACAATAAGGAGGCGATGAACAGTGGGAGTGCATGGAAGAGGTCTGGCAGTGAGCACAAAGAAATATTTGAATGAAGATGTGACCCTTCCGATTATTTGGATTGTGAACAGACTAAGGGTATTCGGAGTAACAAAGGAGCAAGATTTAATCAAAGTAGGAGAGGAATACATAGTACATTTGACAATATGACAATCGCCATGTGCGTTTTAAACACCTGGTTTGATATGTTGAAATGGGCACATTTATTTGAAGAGAACCGACCTGATGCTGGAGGCTCAGCTGAAAGAGAGTATTGCAGCTTCCACCTAAATGAGAGAGCAAACCTTCGGCTTCTCCTAAAAATGGAGACTAGCGTCGTGGTACGTTTGTGAAGTTACTATCGTAATTATAAGCTTGACTAGAATTACTTGTTCTATAATCAGTATTTTGAGCATTATTAGCATAATCAGCATTATCAGTATCGCCAATACACCAGCATGATCCATATTGCCAGCACGGTCAATAAAAACAATGTTATACGCATGACTTGCATTATCAGTATTGTCACGATTGTCAGAATAACCAGCACTGTGTTTTCTCGGCGCCGCCAGTTAAAGGGAAATGAGAAACAGTGAATTCAACTCAACTCAATTCAGCAATAACTGAAGGCTATGAATTTGATTTCTTCATCTTTATGGTTGAGTGATTATTTTGGTTATTATGTTAAGGGACCGAGATACTTACATATGAGGGGCACATTGCAGATGGTAAATGAATGATCTGATGTAGGTTCACCTTATTTGTCGGTCATAATTTAGCACAATGGTATTCACCTAAAGTGACATTTAGGTACGCAGATGCTCAACTGCTTTAGGATGCTGATGCTTTAGGTACACAGAAAGATTACTTTATGCTTGAGCTCTTATAAGAAAATGAGGACCACGCAGAGAGCAACCAACTAATGGTGCGCACGATGAGCGGTCAACCGTACCAACATGGGAACCGAGATGCACCGCGCAGTTGTGGTTGAACTGCACCGAGATTCTTGGTCATCGCAAAATACCTAAGATATTTTTTGGCTTTCATTTGAAAGTAATTTTGAATGTGCTCGTAGAGGACACGAGAAGTTTAGACATGATCAAGCTGGTACGTTGTAAAAAGAGTAGACTGAATACGTAGCTGTTAGGAAAGCCTCGTTTACTCGGAAGGATGTGTGAAATGGCCATTTCTACATCTATAGTGATACTTTGCAAATTGTGTTACCTTTTTTTTGAGATTGCGTAATTTAAAGTGTATAAGTGGACGAGGAAAAAAATCACAACGGCCACACACTGATACGTTATTTACAAAGTCGACTAACTTGCAGAGGTTAGGATAACTTGGTTATTCTCCGCCACTTAAAAAAAAATTTATTGTGTGAATCTAACCGACAATTTTTTTGAGATTTAATATTAAAGTGATTTCAAGCTTTTAGGCACATTAATTTAGAAAAACCTAAGAATTTCATGGATAAATGAATGCTTTAGCGAGTGATGATACCAATGTCCTCAAAACGGCTCTACAGTCGTTATCATGTTACGAAGACGTAGTTGAGTTAAGGTCATAGGTCCGGTCAAATTTCTGAGGGCAAAAATTCCTAGAATCCAGAGTAATTACATAAGTGCACACACTTGCTGGTATATGTCGAACGCATGTGATGATTGCCACTCACTTGTATTCATGATTGTATTTGAATTACCTCTATATTAGGAATGAACTGAGTCTATATATAATACTTACATTTCCAATACTTGTACATATTGGTCACTAAAGTAAAGACTCTCCCTTTCCCATTGACGATTTGACCAACGTTCGTTTTTTCCTTCGTGAGCGGTTGATGCAGTTTTTATTGGAAATCTCTACCCAAAGCTGCGTAGAGTATCAGCAAAAACATATTCTGAAAAACGGAAAATAGGGACGGTAATCTTTAACGGACAAGTATTATCATTATTTTACCTATAATAACTGTAGTCTTCTATACTGTTATTTGCCCATGAATAATTAAAAACTAGTTTTGGGAGAGTACGGTCAATAGGAATGTTCATTCCTATAGAATAGGCGAACCTTTTACACTTGGTCACGTTTAAAGTGCCTTAATTGTAAAGCGTTTTTGCGAAGATTTCAAGAGAGTTACTTGAGAAGTCCGCGACTCTTCACAAATCGAGTAGCGGTCATACGATCATGCGGTATACGTCTGTCTTTAGGTGTTTGATAGGAAACTATTTGAGACCGCGCTTTGAACTAAATTTGTAGTGATTTGGAGTTCATTGATTATCTTCCACAAGCTTTTCTTTCAGATTCGATGTCTGGCGATTTGTAACCACCGTTTATTCCATTCCTACTGCGGTCAGTTGACCCACCAATACCACAAAGTCGCCGGGGAGTGAATAGGATTGTCCTGAGAAGCACTCAATGACCGAAGCTACGTTCTTCTCCAGAGGATTTCATGGCAAAGTACAGATAAATCTCAAAATTTTCGAGACTATAATCCAAAAACACAGTGTACGCAAATCCCACAATAAAAATAAGAGATGAACATGGTAAAACAAACGGACAACTCTCTTCATTGATAATCAGCGTAACCCTCAAAATTGAGCTTGGTCAAAAGCGTTTACGGGGGGCTTTTTGTATTTAGGCATAGAACAGGAGTCCATGAAAAAATGTTCAGTGCTATTTGAAGATCCAGGATGATATCTTACCTGTGATCCTATTCGTATATTGTAAACAGCAATTCAAATTGAGTATTTAAGATGAAAAACATTGATCAGTTTTCAATGCGAATCGCTAAAGGGAGAACAGCGCTAATGCAGATTTTTAAGAGTTTCCTTAGCTTTGAGAGTGTAGTGTGTTGGTGACCATAATGGACAACCCGAGTTTTCTAAGGGTCAGAATGAGCTTTTAACTGTTTATATCTGAAAGTAGGGAAAAGGATAATTAATGTATCGATTTTTGATGCCTGAATTTTATGTCTTCATTGTTTCATTAGGCTGCAAGGCTTCAAAAGTTTTAAAAATGTTAAAGTTTTCCTACTTCAACGTCTAGCTAATGGCAAAATTTTGCATGAAGTTATATTTGTGGCCGTGAAAGATATTCTCCACACAGGTAAACCAACACGGCGAGCTGGATTTCAATAAAAAAACTAGGATGGGTGACTGTAGACTCACATTGGGCACAGAAACACATTGTATGATGAGTCAATGATTTTTTTTTGATGTGTTAAAAGATTAGATATGATGAAAAGTAGTTTAAGCACTCCTAACCCCAACAAAGGTGTTCTGAAGGAAGGAAGGATGAAGGAACCATTTAGTACGGAGTTGAAAGAACGCGAAATCTATGCACGGCGTGTGTTCTCACGCAAGATCTCCACATAGAAATAGTAAATGGAGAATGAAGTTTGTGAAACGAGAGAGCGTAATCAAACCGGTAAACGACCAGGAGTGCTTTCGAAACGCCGTCGTCTGTCTTTTGTTTAGGGTGTATATCGGCAGTGAAAACAAAATTATCCCGAAAATTATCCCAAGCACAAAGTCTTAACTCGTCTCATGTTATTCTCAAGTATCTGAGCTCCTACATATTATCAAAATAGCAGTTCAAATATTACGATTTTCTGAAAACATTTTGGAAGAATAGTACTTTAGGTAAAAATTAGGATAGAGTGTGGCAGTTGTCATTTTGAATTTGAATACTATTCAGGCAAATAGCCCAAAAATTTCACGTCAATAGCGCAAGAACAAGATAATTTGTTGAGTGGAGAATACCAATTCTCCATCAGCTCTACCGAGCACATCATAATTGGCCCTCAGCGCTCTGTTGACATCCGGGATGAGACGAGTGAACCTGGACCTACTTCTAAAGATTTTTCAAGGTACTACAGCCATTGCAGATTTTTCAGGGTACTACAGCCTATAAAATAAATATTACGAATAATCAAGGAAATTGAGTAAACTTTGCTCAAGGGACTTGTAGTGGACTGAGGAGGTGAAGAAGCCAGAACGAGCGACTAAGCTGCGGTTGGTGCTATAATACAAACGGCGACTTGGGCTGACGGTCAAACAATTATTGCTTCTTAAAAATAATTGCTTAATTTTCAAGCAAATGCACACTGGACACTGAAAACACTAGAAATTGCTTAATTTCCAGTGTTTGTACGTACGAATGGATGAAACTATGAATGTAGGTTGCGATTCCTAAATCAATAGTCCTGAATATTTGACTGTAATAGTGCTCCAAAGTGTAGATTAATTCCTGGAAACGATTTTCCGAACATTTGGCTCCGCAGTCACTGTCATGTTTTCAGGCAAGTTATTATTGATTCTCTTGACGTACACGAACTATAACAAGATTTCTATTCCGTGAAAAGCTTTCCTCTATTTTTTTCTTGACGCCAACAGTATTCTACGTAAAGGAACTCTTACTTAGGTTTGAGTTTATTTAGTTCATCGGTTTATTCAGACTCGAACACTGTTAAGACCTTTCCTGTCTTATGTTCGCTTGGAGGATTCTAGCCTCAGTAAGGATAACAAAGTGCAAAAAACATGAAAATTAAATATTAAAGCAAGTTGGTTTTACCAGAGAGTTGATCCATTGTGGCCAACGGAGCACGCAAAAATGAGACTTATTAGGTCTACGGAATGAAGTTCCAGAAGTCTCAAAATTAACAAAACAATATGCAAGAAATTGGGTCGTTTGGCAAGGAGTAACAGGTAAGTAAGGAGGAGACGTGCGAGAGTAACGATCCTAGAACAAAAGAAATGACTTTATAAACAACGGAACGCTTACTTCACACTGGACACTATACATCAATACAAATTAAACTTCAATGCTTTCCCTACACTGATTTTGGCATTTACACAAGTAAAACTAGAGACGCAAAAAGTATAGGAATAATCACAAATAGTTATGCTCACCAGCAGCATGGACGTCACGGCACAAAGGAATAGAAACAGAGTGAACGCCACACGCCGCTAGACTACGAACTTGGGTGACAAAGGCAGAGGGATTTACCTTTAGAAGTCAAGGTATTTTGAAACTACCTTATTCTCGCCAACGAATCCTAACAAACACCATCTGGGTTTCATGATTTAGAATGGTCGTGAAATTTTGACTCTGCCGCTGGATATGGAAATCTCGTTTACAACTGACTTGTGCTTGCAATATCTGCATCGTCTGACAGCTGAGTGTCCTGCCTTGCCCGTGAGCTGTCCCGGCTTAATTGCTCTCTCTGTCATATCAAGCCAGTCCATAGCTGGGCGGTGGCATGGAATTGTTATGTCTTATGATTTCTTTGGTGTACTCGCCACTCTGGCAAATACTCAATTAATTTCAATTTTTTAGAAAACCTCTGTCCTAACTGCACGCTTTTTCTACAGGCTGAACCGCACTGCTCCTCCGATATCGTTCACCAAATATTAGTCGACTGTAAGCCAAGTTGCGGAAATCCAATGTAGATATCAAGGTTTAGCCTAACTTCCGAAGCTAGCATTTTACACTGAACGAACGCAGTCCAGCGTCATTATTGCTTGCCGACCTTTTAGCTGCCGTGATGCCTGAGTTGCGACTGACGCCTGCCACACGAGGTGCACCAGAGCCCGTCAAGACCCCCAGCATCGCGTCTCCAGGACGTACTCGTGCTTGGTGTTCGGGGCGCACAGACTCCAATATCGCAGGCTTTCAACCCAGCCAACCCCTCTCCCTCCACCTCCGAGTAGCTACAGAAATGTTAGGTAAAGGTAATTTAGGTTAGGTTAAGTTAACTTAAGTTAGGTTAAGTTAGGTTAGGTTGGGTTAGGTTAGGCCAAGTTCAGTTAGTTTAAGATCAAGTTAAAAAAGTTTAAAAGTGCCTGTTCTTGAGTCCCGAGATGGAGGGTCGAATGGCCAAACACCAGCGGTCGTTGTCATAACTTATTATTGTGATTTAATGCAGGTTAACTTTGGTATTCCGCTGCACTATCCACTTACTAAGTACTTGTAGTGTTTATAATGCAGTGATTAATGATAACTGTATAACGAACAGATATGTTAATAAACCTCAGTGATACTACATAGTTAAATAATTGGCGCGAATGGCAACTTGATGTAGCTACTCGGAGGTGGAGGGAGAGGGGTGGGCGGTGTAGAAATCCTGCGAGACTGGAGTCAATACGTCCGGGGCAAGCGCAGGTACACAACCTGAGAATCCAACCTAGCAAGGCAGTGTGAACTGATTTATGCAGGCTGATGGGAAGGACTAGTTAAGTTTTTCTTTTAATTTAGCTAGTACGGTGAAGGAAGCCTGTCAGAAGGATGGTCCTAGAACTTTTACTGAAGAAATTAAAAAATCCCTGTTCAGTAAGTTCCAACTCGTTTTTTGAGTTCTACACGATGAGTAATTTATACTTTTAAAATAACCCCTATTTTAATGATGAGGTTCTGCAATTCCTGTACCATGCAGCTATGTTCTTGACTATTGTATGTGTGTTTCTTGTAGATGTTGTCAGGGTTATATATAGAATACATTTCAAAAAGGGTTAGAAATTTCCCCTATCGATCTTTAATATTTCCTTTATGTCCTTGTTTCCTATTTTGTGCGTTTCTCCTTAGATGTTAATACAAACA
This sequence comes from Platorchestia sp. MABIK, assembly GCA_014220935.1. NCBI lineage: Eukaryota > Metazoa > Arthropoda > Malacostraca > Amphipoda > Talitridae > Platorchestia > Platorchestia sp. MABIK. The sequence continues at coordinate 37,279 of JACJUY010005737.1, forward strand.
AACAAATTTTTAGTTTTTCCAGCTGCCATTCCTTTCCATATACTGTATCGTTAACTCAAATTATGTAATTCAAATTTGTGCCGTTTAACCTTGGCGCCTATTTTACTCAATATCCTGGATAAAAAATTTTTGTTTTACAACAAAGAAACAGTAAACCTTCGCATTACTCGCGTGTGTGAAGCATTTTTTTATGGTCATTTTGTTCTTATCATATAGAAAAGTAAGGAAATAACTTATGATCACCATCAGTCAACGATCACAATCATTCGCATAACGTTAACAAAGAAAGAAAGAAAACAGTTTAGATCTAAAAAAGATGATACAAGAACATGAAAAGTTTTTAAAATACCTTCATGTAAGGATGCTTAGTTGATCTACACATATGGACATCGTAATACCCATGTCAATAGGCGAAAAAAAATAGTCATAGCAACCTACTCCCAAATTTCAACTTTGGACATTACCAAAGCCTTGAGATTTTGGGACAAGGCTGCCGGCATTAAAACCAGTAAAAAATACGAAAATACCTGGAAAAATGGAGAATGTTAATTTAAATAGCCTCTAACTAAAAAATGTTCATATTTTTGAATAAAATTTTAGTATTCAAGCAGAATTATATATTTCAGAACATTTACTTACAAGAAAAATATTAGCTGAAGATTTTTCAACAGTAAAATTTACAGACACCACCAACTATAACAAACAGCCGAGCTTCAAATTAGAATTTTCCAGATCAACAGAAAATGTTCAACTTTTTGTGGAAAATCGTAAACAAACAAAAAATAATAACTTGATGTTCGTTAAGCTGTACTTAGTTGCTTTCCCTATTTTTGTTAAATTAGCTTTTACAAGTTTTCTTGTGTTACGGAAAATAATAGTAGGTTACTATATATGTGAAAAACTTATCAATACTTTGCTTGTAATACTCTTACATACAATGTGAATTAAATTAAATTAGATTTCCCATTTTAGATTTTTACTTCGGAAATCATCAGTATTTTTAGCTGATTTCTTTGTGCTTGGAAAGAAAAAAGGAAACTATTCTTATGTGACTTATTATTTGAAAAGTCACTATTCAGTGAAATTATTTCATAAAAAACACTCAACAGGTCCACCGAATTTCAGAACATGATGAAATCTGATGATGGTGGCCTACAAGTTTCAATCTTTACTGAAAATTTTACATCAGCTCTCAAAGAATGTCCACCTTACATCACCAAAAAAACTGAGCCAAGATGCGCTGTTAGGATAACAGACAAAATTAAAGAGCTGAGCAGAATAAAAAAAACTTACTTGCGTGGGTATAAAAAAAGAGATCAAACAGCACTTCATACAGCATACAGGAGGTATCAGAAACATGAAAAAAATTGGGAAGAAAATCACGGAAGCAAAACAAACTCATTTTCACCAGAAACTATTAACTGCAAAAAATAACCTGAAAGGGACGTGGAAAACCATTAGTGAGGTAGCCTAATAAAATATTTTACCCGCGTAAGTAATTTTGAAAATTACTTTGAAACAGCCACTGATTTCAACACATACTTCCCAAAAGAAGGTGCTCAAATTATCAGTAAAGTATGTTAAGCCAATCTGAATCAACCTCGAGTATAAAACCCGTGCCCTTCTGAATCTGCACGGGTTGGTATCAGGTGAAGACCACGTCCTGTCAATATTCCATAGTTAGAAAAAATTTCTATTCATTGAAAAACAGTCGGAAATGGTGGTTCAGCCTTCAACATATTAAAGACAGCTTCCCAGTTACAACACCAATTATTCGTTTGAGAATTAATACATAAATAACAACTAATAAGTTCCCCGACCAATTGAAGCTTTCCATAATTATTAGACCGTAGCATTAAACTGGTGATATTAATAGAGCATCAAACTACAGGCCTATAAGTATTTAATCTGTCCAAAATATTAGAGAAAGGGATAAAAAATCAACTGTCATCTCAATCTCACTCGGACGATAGGAGAAACACTAGCACTCAAGATGCTCTGCTTAAAAACACTGAAAAAAACATATTGTGATATTGATCAAAAGAATGTAACAATCTTGCTGATACTCGATCTCTCCCAAGCGTTCGATAGCGTCGAACATGATCAACTTTTATGAAAAATATTGAACTTAGGAGTAGACATACAATAGTTTGGAAGCTACTTATCAAATCGATCTCATGGAGTATACTTAGACAACAAATTATCCTCATTCATTCAAAACAATTTTGGTGTTTCTCAAGGATCTATCTTTTGTCCACTATTGTTTTCTTCTCGTATTTTCATTAACGATTTCCCTCCAATGCCTCGAAGCCCACGAATCTCAATGAAAGCAGATGATGTTCAAATTACAATAAGTTCTGCGGTGGAATTGCCGCAAACGCAAAAAACTTAAGCCTTATTCACTAATCTGATATCATAGTGGGGCAAAAATGATCTCAAAATAAATGTTAATAAAACACAATGCAGTATTTTTGGATCCAAGGATGCAATTTTAAAAATTCCATGTCTGACTCTTACGGTAGGGAATGATGACATTAAGCCAATAGCAAATGTAGAAAATTTAGGTATTTGGTTCGATCAAAACCTGTCCATAAATCTGACGTTGAAAAAACTTGCAGCGGAATTTTCAAACGCTAATGTTTTTTCATCGCATAAAAGGTACGCTCGACGAAAATCTAGATTATTAGCCATCCAATCTTCACTGTTTTCACGTATTGGCTATTGCAGCCTAGTTATGGGGAGAGATACCTCAATATCTTCAGAGAGAGTTACAAAATTTGATGAATTTTCCAACCCATGTGGTAGGCAGAGGTAATCTCAAGAAGAGTGATCATGCAATCCCTCTTCTAAATAAACTCGGCTAGACTCCTGTTCAAGAAAGGTCCTCATCCACAAAGCCCAATGCGCATTTTCCTATTTATATCTCGCTCAGAGCAATGCTGATATAGTACAATTTTTTCCTCCCACTATAACAAACCGAAGGCCGCATCGGAGAAATAATGTCTTACTCAACTACCGTTCATCTGTAATGGGGCAGAAAGCTCTACCAATATCAGACGCCATACTTGGGAACAAACTACTTCTGAGTATCAAAATCCCTCAAACAATGAAAAAATTTGGAACCAAAATAGCCCGTCATTTTGCGTCCCAACGATAATTGGATGTCGCATTACATACTGAGGTAGTTACGAATTTCTTCAGCTCACTACCCTACATTTCTAAGTTTTCGATCCAATATTTGTGTAGTGTGCGTATGCGATGTCATTGCTTGTATTAATGTACATACATATGCACAGTAGTTGCAGTAAAATTGCTTAACAAGCGACTCGCAATTTTACTATATCTTGTCCCATTACTTAACACATCACTTCCTTATGTTATTGACAAGCATTTATGTAAAAAATACAAAATTATCTCACGAAAATACTTTTTTGTATTTCTTCTGCCAGTTCGACACTTTAATTATAATTATTCATGAATACACTGGGGAATACTTTTCAGTAACTTTGAGTTGCATCTTCAAATTTTAATTTATTCTGAAGAAGTTTTAGGAGCTGAATTCAAATCTGAAATTAGTTTTTCATAACAAAGTGTAGTTTGTTTGCAATTTGAGGTTAATGGAATTGTGCAAAATTAATGTGAACTTGCGTAAACCATGAGTAAGCATTTTCACGTTCACATATAGATAGATTCTAATATTTTGATCATTCTTCTTTTCTTCCAGTTCAAACATTGCTTCCAAAGAGAGACACAATTGAAGAAACAAGCCTGATGACTCTTGCTACATCTGTGGATGCCACGCACTAAATAATCAAAGGCAAAACATATCCTCGTTCAAGCGTGCCTACAAGGCATATTTGAAGTTCACCTTAGTGATCGAGACAAGCAAGGGGCTCTCATGTAATTTGCCTCAGTAATTGTGAGAAAATGCTTCGAGACTGGACTAAAGGGAAACGAAAAAATCTGCCTTTTGGGGTTCCAATGATTTGGTGCGAACCCACCAACCATGTTACGGACTTTTATTTCTCCAAAGCAAACACAACGGGTGTTGGGAGGAAAAACAAACAAAAGATTACGTATACGAACATTCCCTCAGCTATTCGGCCTACTCCGCACTCCTGTCTTCTGTTGAAGAAATCCTGTTTTCAATTTTCAAAAGCTTTTCTTCATTGGACGAAGAAGACATTGAACATGGCACAAGCGAATAAGACAGTTGTGACAGTGAATTGTCAGAAAAGTGTTCACAATCGGAGAACTGTTCTTCAGACACTGAGCCTTTCCCCGTCCTGAAACCTCTTTCTCAGGCTGAACTGAATGATTTAGTGCTGGATTCAGGTCTTTTAAAGAAAGCAGCAGAGCTTTTGGCATCAAGATTACCATGCAGAAATCTTGTTGACCACTCTGTTAAAGTATCATCTCTCAGAAAGCGTGACCAGCTTTTTGTGACCTTCTTTTCTGAAGACAGACAGTTTGTTTACTGCCATGACATCCCAGGACTTCTCAAAGAACTGGATGTACTTTACTATACATAGTTCTGCTGAAAGGAGATCCTTTTTTAAGGAGTTCAAAACACAGTCTAAAGAGTGTTCTTTTACACAGTGGCAATATTTATGGATGTCACGAAACGGGAATCTATTCCTGTCTTCGGTAGTGAGGAATTTCAACCCCATAGTAAATGAGGACAAGGAAAATTAAGAGAGGAAAATACACAGAAAGAGAAATATAGCATAGGTGGAAAATTGAAATAGTTTTAGCGAAATGGATTATAATGTGGAAATATTCCGCAAGGTAAAGCTGTGATGTGGATAGGCATATTTTTAGAATGTCTGTTGTCGAGCAGGACAAGAAAAACAGTTGAGACATTAAGGTCGAGAATTTCTCACGCTTTGGGGAAGCATCGTGAGAGACCATTAAGACAATGAAGGCAAGTTTCCATGAACAAAGCATCGACGAGCTGAAGCGTCTCCCCAAAGAGTGGGGGTTAGGTGGGGAGCGACAGGCAACTGTGCAGAGGAAAGCGAAAGCAGAGGGCCGCCTAACGAGAACCAATGAGAGCGCGAGAAAAAATCGCGAAGTAGGAGTGTCAGAGGCATGCGGGTGCCGTAATCAATGAGCAACCAATGCGTCAGAACAAGCAACAGCTTAACCAAGCGGGGTACGATACATCAGCACAGCGGAGAGAATTCGCGAACTTTCTAGAAGAAAGCAGATGAGGGGTATAAAAGCAGGGGGCATAAAGAGAAGCGAGGTCTTTCTGGTGACACGTACTAGGAATGAGCGTTGTTGCGGGGAGGCCGGCAACGATGCCGACTTAACCGGCATAGTGCATCGATTGAATAAAAGCACCGGAAGTTTCCGACAGCCGTGCAAGTGGCAAAATTTGATTATGAAGAGAAACTAGCAGGTGAACAGACTAGCGATCTACACTTTTGGAAGACCGCCCTTGATGCCTCAACGCCACAAGGTGCACAACAATAAAAGCTCCCGCAAGTACGCCGAAAGTTCACACAGCCCTCTATGCAAGATATACACCGATGGAGTCTACAAGATTTCAAGGTTTCTACTATCATCGAGAGGACGTGCAGCGTCCTGGACGAATTGCAATCTCCCAGCATCAGCACGGTCAGCATCACCTACAGATCCGCAAGCATCGAAGTTTTCTAACGAGCATCGAGCGGACGTGCAGCAACCTGGACGAATTGCCGTCTCCAAGTATCAACACGGGCAGCATCACTGGCAAATATCGAAGATGGCCAGTACTTTCACCGGACCGCACAGAGTCCAATATCGCAGGATTTCTACCCCGCCCACCCCTCTCCCTCCACCTCCGAGTTGCTGCATCATATTGTCATTCGCGCCAATTTTTTAACTATGTAGTACTACTGAGGCTTATTTGTTATACTTTTCAGTATAACTGTCTATGGTCTCCGACCAAAGAAAAAAGGAAACAACGCTAAGAACTGGAGGAGATGACTGGCCAGCATTGCAATCCGTAAAAGTTCTAAAGAGATCTTTTCTTATAAGCCTGAGTCTGCGAGAACAATATCACGTACCTTCTAGAACATCGCCTCGATAAGGACGAGNATTAATATGACACGCGAATTATGACAACGAAGTTCCCTTCATCAGAACGAGGGTGGGACACATAACATATTAACCTATCAGTTCGTTATACAGTTATTATTAGTCACTGCATTATAACCACTACAAGTACTTAGTAAGTGGATACTAAAGCGGAATACCAAAGTTAATCTGCATTAAATCATTATAATAAGTTATGACAACGACCGCTGGCGTTTGGCCATTCGACACTCCACTCGGCACTCGAGGACAGGGATTCTCAAACTTTTTTAACTTGACCTTAAACTAACTTAACTTGGTCTAACCTAACCTAACCTACTTAACCTAACTTAAGTTAACTTAACCTAACCTAAATTGCCCTAACCTTACATTGGTGTAGCTGCTCGGAGGTGGAGGGAGAGGGGTGGGCGGGCTAGAAATCCTGCGATATTTGACTCTGTACCACCGGACTCATACCGAAGCTGCCAAGGGACCCAAGCATCGACACCGGCACCGGCAGGGAGATGAGCAAGAAGTATCAGCGGAAACAGCCTACTGAGTCTGACGTGAGCGCACCAAGATCCAAATGGAACCGGCACTGAAGCAGCAGCAATAACAACGCATCGCAGAAGAGTAGGGGGGTGGGAATTTGAATGGAACTGCGAACTCATAACGTAGTCCACAAATTTAATTTGGATCATGAGTAATTAGTAACATGAATGTACATTGAAAAGTACTACGTAATGACGCCCAACCCAAAGAGTGTTATTCATACATTGTGTTTTGTGTCACGTCGCCAAGGGCATTATGTTTTTCTTTAGCATCCGTGCTTTGCGATTTCCGTAAATTTCAATCAGGGGTGCCAACATTAGGCATTGTGCGAAACGCTCCATTTGAAATTCCCTTGTGGGAAGTCAAGGTTGTTCTTTTTGCGTTACTGTCATGTCGTACTTACATTAGCATTCATCCTTTGGTGTACATTTGATTTTGCATTGTGTGCTTCCTACATTTGTAAGCCATTTTATCTCAATTCCTTTTGCATCGTTAATTCTAACGCGCATGTATTGGAATAGCAGTATTGTGTGTTTCCCTGATTTTATTTACTATTTCGTTTCAATATTTGTGTGTCGTCAATACGATTCACATGTGCGTTAGCAGACTTAAGTAAATTGATTTGTAAAATGCACAATTGATTGGCTTCATTTCCCGTGTTGATCTGGGTGCGCGGGTATTGAGCAAACAGAACAGTTACTCACTATTTCTACTTTCCACTTATTCTATATCTCCTCTTTCCGTGTATTTTCCTCTTTCAATTTTCCTTTTCCTCTTTTACTATGAGGTCTAATGCCCTTACTACCGAAGACAGGAAGAGATTTCCGTTTCGTGACATGGAGCAGTACCTGTCGGTCACTCAGTGCATTTGCGGGAAGACTATGATGATATGAGAATGGTCATGGACTTATTGAATTATCATCAGCACAATTGGATCATTTGTGTAGACTTGAAGATGGTCGCCTTTTTTCTTGGTCAGCAGGAAGGTTTCACCAATTTCCCTGTTTCCCATGTGTGCGAGGCCGCCGAGCACGAAACAGACATTGGGTTCAGAAGGACTGGCATATTCATGACACCCATGAAGCAGGTATACCAAATATCATACAAGACCCAATTGTAAGTAGAGATAAGATCATCTTTCCTCCTATTCATATCAAATTAGGTTTGATGAAGCAATTTGTCAGGGCACCGGAAACCAAAGGTGAATGTTTCCAACACATCATAACAGCTCTACCAGGGTTATCATGTGAGAATATCAAAGCAGGCGTGTTTGATGGCCCACAGATTCGAACCCTAATTCGTGATGATCAGTTTGTTGCTAAGATGACCGCTTTAGAAAAAGCAGCATGGTTATCCTTTGCGGCAGTCGTTCTGAACTTCCTTAGAAACAATAAGGCGGAGAACTATAGTAAAGTTGTGAACAGAATGCTTCTTGCTTTTCGTGATCTTGGGTGCAACATGAGAATCAAGCTTCATTTGCTGAACAGACATCTTGATAAGTTCTCTGACAACCTGGGGGCTGTGAGTGACGAACAAAGAGAACGATTCCACTAAACCTAAAGGTCACGGAAGAACGCTACCAAGGGCGCTGGAACAAAAGTATGATGGCTTGCTACTGCTGAAGCATTAAACAAGATTGCCCAGATGAAGTGTACAGACGTAAAGTTAGAAACGCAAATTCCTGCCTGAATAAAATACAAAAACAAATTAATGAGATTTCATCAGCTGTGGTGATGTTCTGAAGGATGCTAATCTAACTTCGGGATGAAGATTGATGCTTTCTAAGAAACGCTATCAGAAAATACGGCACGAACAATGGTATAGTTTACTCGCAAATCATATTTTAATGTTCGGTTTCTTTTGCCTTAAAAATATATATAGAAATGACTTTCATACCGTTTTAAGATTCAAGCTAACAAAATATTTTTCGGTAAAAACAAAAAATTAAAAAGTTATAAATGTCAAATTGCATAAAATCTGTAGCTTGCATACAAAACTGACCTCAGATTTGAAATCAAAGCACTCAAACTGTTCATAGAAAGGTCTTTTCAAAGCAACAAAATGAGTGTTCCTCATTGTTATAAATTATATACTTCAAGCCTTTAAACTTTCAAAATTAATCTTTGCTGTCACAAGAGCCAAAGCTCTTATGTCAATGAATTTGGACACTGTCAAAAGCGTTTCCCCCACTGTGTTCATCTTTACATTTCTTTTATTGGATACATTTATGAACTTTAGGCAACTTACAATAACTTGCTACGGGAAAACATCATGTTTTTCTCTGTCTCTAGTACTTGCATTGACGTGGGCTGTCAGTACACCCATGAATGTTTATGAACTTACTAAGGACCTTCATGTTGATATTTTAAAAGCGATGTAATTCATTTTATGCATAGTTTTCTTCTCTTATTCATGTCGTATTGAGTTATTGTTAGCCTCGTGTGAAAATTTCTCGTTCCTGACGCTCGTGAATATATTATGGCAGTATAATTTATGCACTTAATTCTACGAGTTACTAGAAATATGTCGTAAATGTTTGGGTTGACGTTGTACAACATTATTTTTTTTCGTGTTTCTGTCTCCGGTTAACTCTTTCGTGCCAACATTATTAGTGTAAGCAATATCATAAATTTGTGCTGGCGTATTCAATTTTATTTAGCTCGTTATTTAGCACAATAGTTGATGTGCGAGACTGAAAATATTGTTCCGAATGTTGGCGTCATAGTCTTAGACGCAGAATAATTTAAATCCCCCCATTTTACCCTCAACAGTAATCCCTGATATTGTTAGTTCCTAAGCTCGTGTCACGAGATGATGTTCGGTCCTACCCCTCATTAATTTGCATTAACAAGGAGACCGAGTTCTCGGTATGGAG
>JACJUY010005738.1:5583-57206 GCA_014220935.1 Platorchestia sp. MABIK
TAGTGCCCCTTTTTTGTGTTTGCATATTTTTGTAGGGTATTGCAGTACTTTAGTAAGCTTCGTTGGTATCTTAGCGCACTAAAAAAAATGCGTATTCCAGCAGCACGGGTGTTTTACTTCAATATTGTGTATGCCTTACAAACCAACGGTCGTGTGTCGGAGTTGGGTGCTACATTTTTGTGTTGGAGTGGTGTATTGATGTGTGTAATGCTTGTGTAGGGTGTGTATCAGCGATTTTAGATAGGCCTGAGAAAAGTAGATTTAGGATAGAGTCTTGAGCCGAAGGAACGTGAAAGCCAATGGTCAAACCACAACAGGGTGATTTATTGAACACCACTCAAGCTTGAGGGTTGGGGACGAACGACGCTCGGAGCGACAGGATGTCGACTCACCATGACGCCTAACACTCAGCCTTAGAAAAACAAAGGGAAAAGATTTAGAGTCGAAATTCACGGAGAAAGATCTCCAGTGTTTCTGAAAGAGGGCGGAGTCGGCTATACGTTTTCCTCAGAGGGCTTATAGCCAATATAATGAGCAGAATATCCTAGGAGGGAAATTTCGAAGGGTAGAACCGCCAATGAAACAGCCAATTCAACTGTGAAGAAGGGGCTTAGCATAAAGGGCAGCCGTCAAGCAGACTTAGATGGAGCTCATGGAATAGGTTCAGTCTCGCGTCGAGCACCGTCGGAAAAAGAGTCGGTGTCACAAATAGGAGGTGGTGAAAATAAAGTAATACTGAAAAATACACTCTGAACATATGTGAAAAACAAATATCGTGTGTCAAAGTGTAACTAGACTTGTCATAATTTAATGTAAATATCTCTTTTCCATTGTAGAGAAGAGAAGTCTCACACAAGACCTCCGTGGTCAAGACATTAGATCAGAGAAATAAAGATCAAACGTCGTTGGGTGGGTGAGAATTAGTTCTAGTGGTACAAGAGATGCTGTTCGAAAAATATGTGATGTAAAGTAATGTCATTTAAAGTAAACACTAAATGTTTAAATGAGCACATTTTGCAATCAAAGGAATGGGTTAATTTTGTAATCTTTGCAGGAGGGCGGTTTTCTTTGCAATTTTTCATTGAAAATCATCGTCTTTGGATCCACTTCTACATAAAGGGAACCTACATGAAGGTGTGAATACAGTTCGAAAAACATTTAATGATCTGTAAATAGCTAAGCGGATTTGACCTGAAGCTGCGCTTGAGAATGCACGTGTGATTTGAAGCTATGACCGTGTCCTGTGCTGTTGGAAACGTAATCATGAAATAGGTTGCATTTTGTGCCATGTGCTTTTACTCAGTTAATGCGTAGAGGATTGGCCAATCCATATCGTTAGGGTAGCATTGTCATGAGGCTATTACGCTCGCATTTTGTTTGCAATTCTGTTAGTCGTGTTAGTATTTTGTGAAGGGTAGTTTGTCAAGATATTATATATTGCCGTGAGCATAAAATTTCTCTGTTTACATCTGTAGTATTAACACGTGAAAGGCCTCCCATCAATTCAGGCGCGCACAGAAAAACGAGCTGTGTAAGTGGGTTCCTTCACATCGGTGAGTACTTGTTTTAGTAGATGTAACGTATTTCTTTTTAAGTTCAATTTTTCGTGTATTTTTGGTTTGCCTGTATTTTGTGTTTTTTCATAATTTCATGGAGGTATGCCAATTCCTCATCTCCGAGAACCGGATTTCCTTGTTAAAGTAAACTAATGAGAGAAGCAGAACCCTTATGTCTCGTGACGGAAGAAAAAAGTAGTAGGCGCTGAAAAACAGGACTGCAGTGAACCAAAAATAGATGGTCCGTAACAACACAAAAAATCTACTATTTCAAAAAAAGAAGGCCTCCCTAACCTTTAACTCAAGACCTCACACAATCTCCCTGGGAGCGCTAATTCTCATAGATACAATAGTTGTCTCCTCCTGAGGGAATTTGCGGTCGTATTAAAGTTTTAAGCTTGACATGTGTTATTTTGGCAGAACCAGTGAGGTGAAGCCAATCAAGGCGACATAAGTGTGGTGTAATATGTTTTAGTCGAGTTTTAGTTCAGTGTCATGGATCAGTTCTTCGTAGGAAAAAGCACTGCAAGAAATTTTGTAAATAACGTATTTCGTGTATAATTACGATAGTGCATATGTTATATCCTCATGATATAACCGCCCTATGTCTATATTATAAAGGAATCGCTGCGAGGAATACTGAAATGCTACGTCTGGCCAACGACTCTCATCTTCTCGAAAAGAACCGCACTTAAAGATATGCTCTCGCAGATAAGCACAACTTTGAATCAACTCCACAATCTACCTCTCGTGCTTTTTCCTTCTACAACATCGCCAGACGACGCTACGCCTTACCATCATCACCATCTTCCCTCTTCACATCACCACCACGACACAACCGGGGGACTACAAGTTCTACAGTAGTTATCAGATACCTCTTTCTCTTTCCTCTATCACAATGTACTTCTTGTCTTTGTAATCTTAATCATCTAGGATATCATTCATTTCTATAGATTGAATGCGGGATCCTAATTATCGTTTATCAAGATCGTGGGCTTTTCATTTAGTAATGATTAGCTACTGTCATAACGAGTTTGTTCACTAACGTAGAGACGCGCCCTCAGCCTCTCAAGCCTAGCGGGCAACAGGGAGTCTTACGCAGGGGTTCGCCAGAGGCAGTCGAGAAGGTTCCCTCGATAAGTTCCATTTTGAAGAATAACAGTGCGAGATCATACAAAACTTATAGGTGTCTTCCCTCTGCGATTAAACGATTTAAAGGTGACAATTGACTCTAAATAATCTAGAGATTCAATTTACTCTAATTTTTCTTGAATACGGGTCATAAAGCAACCAGCCTAATCGCACATCCTTCGACAACGCCAAACCGGACCCCGAAGATAAGTTTACATATTTACTAAATGTCTAACCAGCTTCACTCTCCACAGAATCGTGATGCATTAGATGTCTGCGTTAATAACGAACCTTTGTAATCTTTCGTGTCTTTAATTTCCTTTGTAAGTTAGGAAGAGACGGTAAAGAGATGACGATGATAATGATGAAATGATGATAAAATGCTCAGTAATAATAGCCTTCAGCTCTGACCTCACGCTGACCGAAAAACAGAAAAAATGAATTAACCATGACGACCGTTGTTAATAATTGATTTACGATATATATTATTTGCCCGAGTATTGGGCTGGTGGCAGCGAAATGATACCTAAAAGAATATGATTCGGTCAGAAATTATCAATCTAACTTTCGATACGATGTCACGATTGAAATAAATCACCAAAATTAATATGGGATAAAGAAAAGGACATCCATAACAATGGATGGCAACTCGGTAGGATAACGCACCGACAATCATAACAATGGCGACAGCGATGTGGGATTCAGAACATTCAATAAAGAAGAACGACAATCGTAACACATATAAAACTGGGTAAAAGATAAAAAGCGCTGGTTAGATGTCCTTCGTATAGTTGCTTGAGAGTTAGTAGTTATTATAATTCAAATACGTGAAAAATAGCGGGTTTGGTGGAATTCCTGATTTTTGTCGGGAAATTCAAGACATTCCCACCGAAGAGCACCTAAAAACTCATGATGTAACAGTATTTTTATCAATGTTATGTCCGCACCTTAATTAGCTAGAATTTTAAAATCATTTGGAGTTCATTTCTAGATTTTGCATTATCTCATTGCCTTACGCGAACAAAGAAAATAATTTGAAAGATTTGGAGAAATCACACTCTGATGTCATTTTAAACTTGCTGTATACGGAGTGCATTACTGGAATTCGGACGAGAGAGTATGAACGAGAGTCTTACAAAACACACACGAAGTACATATCACCAAACGCAGGTTGACCGATAATTATTAACATTTGCTCTTCAAAATTGTGGAATTAGCTATTGTAGTGCGGCTGTGGAACACTTCGGCGTAGTTCACTTTCAGATGAAAATTGCAAACGTGTACATTTTCAAATATTTGGCGTTACTATGTAAAATTGAATCATATTGAATATTGAATTAAAATCAATATTCAACCCTTGGATTCCCATTACGCAAGTAATTCATGTAAATGTTTTATTGTACGTGTATATTCAACTTAGATATAGTTCTAATGTTCGTCTTCAATTAGGTCTGGAAAATCTTGTTCAAAGTTTCTCTGCAAACCCCTCAGTTAACTAACCTGTAGAACTACTTATAACTTTACTTACTTTATTAGTACGTTGTCATTAGTTTTTTTTGAATTTTTTAACTTAATTAGATATTACATATGGAGCTGAATGGATACCTGGATCCAACAACATTTACTTTCGATAAGTGATCATCTACTGTAGAAATTCAAATTCTATGAATTATTATTGGTATCAAAAAGTTAATACGAGCTGAACGTTTCTTGAATTACGATTCGGTTCCAAAGACCTCCTCTAAAATCCTTCAGAATTTGGTCATTTTCACAAGTATTCCTGATGAACGTAATGTTGTTAATGACTCATACATTTTGATCACTTCACTGCATTCTGTCCTGAGCTGAGATTTTCATGACCGATTTCAGTTGGAGTTAAATACCCACCCTCGGTTGGCTCTGTTCACACGCCGACCAAATGTTGGTGTTCGGAGCACATCTCTGAACTTGAAACTGCTCTGATCCGTGATCAGACTTCATTTACTCTTTGAGAAGTTTTCCCAAACTTCGAATGAAGGATCTCTCCTGCGAGTCCTGATGAGCTCGAAATAATTCTCGAACTGCAAATAGCTTCATCTATGGGACTGATAAATAGCCTTGCCTTCGAAGCTGAAAATTAACTTTGTCCTGAGAACTACAGAATAACCTTACCTTGAGAGCTGTAGAATAACCTTATCCTGAGAACAGTCTATAAAATAACTTTAACTTGAGGGTTTTGTACTAACTTTTCTTTCAGGACTGAAAAATAGCCTTACCTAGAAAACTAAACAATAACATATTGAGGGGTGCAAAATAACCTTGCCTTGAAAACTCTAAAACAACCTAAGCTTGAGAACTGCACAATAACTTTGCCTTCGGCACTCCAAAATAACCTTGTCTCGCATTCCATTCATAATGCCTCTGAAGCAGCCTGAAAAAAAAAGAGTATCTCGGACAAAGTAAAAAATCAAAGTAAACTTCCAATAACGCTGGTCTGAAGTAAATTTAAGGAAATTTTAACTTCCAGTAGCTGTGCAGAGCTTAATGAGAAAATGTTTTTTGAGAATTTAAAAAAGTATTTCTGAAAAATATTGCGAAACAAGATGTTCATCATCATACGCACTGAATGTATAAATTTTTAGTGTTATCGATGATCAATATCAGTTTTTGAGTTATCAATATGAAAGAACTGTTAGGTTCATGTGATTCATGTTACCATAGCAATTAATGTACGCACATGATTTCCATGTGTTTCGTCTAAAGCATTCAACAACATTTTAAGAAACTGCTCCGTTAGTTTACCTTTGGTTTCATTATTTAACGATTAAATATGATGCTTAAGCCTCCCCGCTGACCAAAACACAAGCGTTCCAAAGGGAGAAAGGAGGAAAACACCATTTAGTACAGAGTTAAGGTAACGCGGAATCTATGCAAAAGATGCATAGAAACAGTAAGTTGAGAAAAAAGTTCATGAAACAGAATTAAAGTTGGAGAAAAAAGTGTGATATGTGCTGAAAAAACTGGACAACAGGAAATCGAAAAAAATGGTCCGTAACAAATAAAATACTGTTCTATTTCAACCTTAGGCATACTTAATTAAACCTTTTGCTCGGGACCTTATCTATTCACTTTTGGAGTGCTAATTCCCATAGATGGAATCGTTGTTCCCCCTGAGAGCCCATCATTCAACGTTAAAGTTGTTTACCTGTAGTTGTTGACTAAAGTCATTTTTACAGTAATTCATTACGTTCTTAACCATAGCAGAGTAGTACAATGACCGCAAATACTTTTAAACCCTTACGGTTGGAACCCTCATATATATACCGCGACATTTTGAAGGTAACATTTCTATTTTTCACCAATGTAAGTGGGCAGGCAGTTTTGGTATTTCCAGGTAAGGTAACGTTGATATTCACAGGACTTGTGTCGTACACCCTCGATAGCAACATGAAACAAAGAAAAAAACTCACAGGGGCATACCAGACGCACGTAGGGTTTGAAATCCGCCTATTTACAGATTTACTTCATGTTTCAAGTCATTGTAAGTGAAACAAAATATTCTCGTGTTACAAAATAAATTTGTGCAGTTTTTTCACTTTTTATCTGTGCATTGTGGTAATTAAAAAACGTGCAAACATATGATTCAGAATTTTTCATCTCCTGATGAATTTTCCTTCATCAAATTTATTCATAAAAACCTGCTGATTTTATTTATTATTTCATAAAATTCCCGTGGAAAGTCGTCACATTAGTTCATGAAAATAAGGATGTTCAACGAACGCTTGAATTCGAGCTTCGTGATTGTTCACCAAGTTCCTATCCCCTTTTGAGTTCTGATATGACACTAATCAAACTTTAGTGGAACTATGACGCGAATTATAAATTGGGCAAATTATGATACAAATTAAAAATTGGTGAAATTATGACGCGAATTATATATTAACGAAATTACGACGCAAATTACAAATTTTCAATTAGAAAGAGAGAACCAGGAAAATGGTATAAAACATTTGTCATTAAAATGTATTCACGAGGCTGTAAAAGACTCGTAAAAAATGGACGTTTCGAGCCTTCACTCATCATCAGCAATACATATTCGAACAAAAAAAATTTAGCAAGCCCATCCAACTCAGCCATCCGAAATCACGCTTTTGAATGCGACACAGCAGTCAAGAAAAATAGTTTAAAAGTCATAGCCAGGGCAAAGTTGTGCTTGGAATTGCGGATTTTAGAGTCTCTGTTCATTTCTAGAACGAAACCCATTTTAAATAATCATCTTAGCTCATTTCCTTTATCCCTAGTCAATAAGTAATGTCATACATTTTTTTTTAAGTTGTTACCTTTTTGTATTTTACAGATAACTTTTTGTTCGAATTTGTATTGCTGATGATGAGCGAAGGCTCGAAACGTTCATTTTTTAGGAGTCTTTTACAGCCTCGAGAATATATTTTAATGAAAAATGTTTTATACCATTTTCCTGGTTCTCTCTTTTTTATTGAAAATTCGAAAATACCGAAATAACTGCTTCGAAATTTCAAATTGGTTGATATTTTGACGCAAATCATTAATTAGTGATACGACACGAATTATAAATTGGTGACATTATGACGCGAATTACAAATTGATGATATTAGGACGTGAGCTATAAATTGGAGAAATTATGACGCATACTACAATCTGGTGAAATTATGACGTGAATTATAAATTGGTGAAATTATGACGTGAATTATAAATTGGTGAAATTAGGACGCGAATTATAAATTGGTGAAATTATGACGTGAATTATAAATTGGTGAAATTATGACGTGAATTATAAATTGGTGAAATTAGGACGCGAATTATAAATTGATGAAATTATGACGCGAATTATAAATTGGTGAAATTATGACGCGAATTATGCATTGGTGAAATTATGACGCGAATAATAAATTGGTGAAATAATGACGCGAATTAAAAATTGGTGAAATTTTGACGCGAATTATAAATTGTTGAAATTAGTTCGTGAATTATAAATTGGTGAAATTATGACGCGTATTACATATTGGTGATAAGACACGAATTATAAATTGGTGAAATAATGACGAAAATAATAAATTGATGAAATTATGACGCAAATTATATATTGGTGAAATTATGATGCGAATTATAAATTGGTGAAATTATGACGCGAATTATAAATTGGTGGTGTGACACGAAATATAAATTGGTGAAATTTTGACGCAAATTACAAACTGGTGAAATTGTGACGCGAATAATAAATTGTTGGAATTTCGACCCGAATTGGACACTGGTGGAACTATGACGCAGAAGGGGCATGTTGCAGTCACTTCAGGACTAACTCCAGTTACTGGGGCTTGTACTGTACTGTAACTGACAGACTGTCACCCAATGTGTACCCCAGCCAATGTATATCACTAAATGCGTACTACTGCTCACCAATAGCCTGTGAAACTGCGCACCACTAGCGTATGATACTGCGCACCAACAGCCTGTGATACTTCGCACCAATTGCCTGTGATACTGCGCACCAATAGCCTGTGATACTGCGCACCAATAGCCTGTGATACTGCGCGCCAATAGCCTGTGATACTGCGCACCAATAGCGTGTGATCCTGCGCACCAATAGCCAGTGATACTGCGCACCAATAGCCTGTGATACTGCGCACCAATAGCGTGTGATCCTGCGCACCAATAGCCAGTGATACTGCGCACCAATAGCCTGTGATACTGCGCACCAATAGCCAGTGATACTGCGCACCAATAGCCCGTGATACTGCACACCAATAGCCTGTGATACTGCGCACCAATAGCGTGTGATCCTACACCACAATTTGATACCCAGCTGTAAAATGTGATTCTGAGCACGCCAATGTGATACCGTGCCGTAGAATGTGATACAGTGCCATCCAATATACCGTACTCCTGAAAGTGACACTGCGCACCACAATGTGATACCGTACCACAGAATGAGATACTCAGCACAACAATGTGATTCAGGAAACTCTAATGTGATACTGAGCATCCTAATGTAAAACTGAACACCCTAATGTGATACTAAGCACACTAATGTGATACTTAGCACCCTAATGTGATACTAAGCACTCTAATGTGATACTAAACATTTGAATGTGAGACTAAGTATAACAATGTGACACTGAGCACATCAATGTGATACTAAGCTTAAAAATGTAATGCGGATCGAGTACCTTAGTGTAATACTGACCGTCCTGATATGATACTGATTACCACAATGAGATATTATGCAAAGTAATGGGATACTGAGTGCTGCAATGAGATACTGAGCACCATAATTGAATACTGAGCATCCTGTTGTGATACTGAGCACCCAAATGTGATACTGAGCACCCAAATGTGATACTGAGCACTTTAATGTGCTCCTGAGCACCCTAGTGTAATACAGAGCATCCTAATGTGATACCGTTCACCCTAATGTGATACTGAGCACCCAAATCTAACACTGAGCACACTAAAGAGATACTGAGAGCACAGTACGCAGTCCCGCTGATCTACACGTCTTTGTTCGACATCACCTCACGTTTTTTCTTCTTTATGAGGAACAGCAGAGAATCTGGTCAAAAAATTATCAGCGGCGGCAAGTTCTAGCAAAACAGGAAACATTTAAAAATAAATCGAAGACAAAGGAGACATTTCGATGTGAGCTACATGTTCCTGTCGTTTTTAATTGTGCTTACTATTGACTGGAGTCATGATTTTCTGGTTCAGATGATTCATAAGAGTTGAGCGGGAAATTTGAATTAAATTTATCATAAGTGACTAAGAATAGAAATGGTTTTTCAAAAAATAAAGCGTGTAACATGAAGAAATGAGGAGTGTATTCATATTTCTTCAATTCCTACGCGGATCAGTTTCCTTCCGAAATTCAGACCACAACGCAATTTAGCAGTTTCGTTGTTCGTGAGATGAGGGAACTCTAAGAAAATTGTTCGCATACTCTCTTTGCAGAAGTTCTATCTAATCTAACTCAGCATCAATCCAATTGAAATAAAAAAATGACCAGAATGTGCTCAATGTAGCAGGAGCAATATCACAAAGTTAAGACCTTTGGTGGGAACAAATTAGATCTCAGTTCAGGATTTTGAGAAACTGTTTTGATACCCAAAGGAATTCTTGGCGGATTTAGTTTCCTAAATTTCGTGATAGACGTTCCAACTTCGCTGTGTTGCACAGAGCTGAGTGAGAGTCATTGCCTCGAGTGTGTTCTAAATTTGGAAAACTTCCCTGAATTAGAGGCACGATGCTCCTTTCATCTAGGAAGCCTAGCGCCACACCAGAATTAGGCTGATTAAATCAAATAAACTTCTTGGGAGGGGTATTTTGAATGAATTTATGCAAGTGCCCTTGTATCTTGGATGCGGTGCTGTTTAAAGCTCGTTATTTAAGAAGCCTCCTAAAAGAGAAAGAACTAGTACAAGCTCCATAGTCTGTGGCCTTGGAGTGAAATGATGACTTTCCAAGAGAGAAGTCACGAGTTTAAGCCCCAGCACAGGCAACGCACGTAGCTGCTTACATTGAGACAAGGTGTTCTTCCCTTGCGGATGGAATTAACCCAAAACTCTCCTTTCAACTTTGATGTATTGACGGGTATTGGCAGGCTGGGGATATCCGTCATTGCGTCCTATCGTTGAGGCTTCTGAGAGCTTAGTTGTAAGTATGTCATTGATTAACTGGCTCCGTTAAATATTTTCTCCGTTGGATGCATAATTTTAGCCGCCATATGTAGAAGCTACATCTAAACGGCTAAAATCATTGATGCAATTGCGAAAAAGTTAGACTAAATATTGACAATAGATATCTCTCGAACGTGGGGGATGTTTTCAGTCTGGTCTGCACGAATGAATGGCGGCAGAAATGATAGGTAACGCTTGTTAAAAACTTAAGGCAGTGCGCTGCTTCAATCTTTATTGCTAAATTAGAATTTTCACCTTACCATTAAAAGCACCAAATTCTTGAAATGAACGCTGCAGGAATATCGGTCACTATTGCGTGCTTGCAAAAAAGATTTTAGCGTAGTAACTTTCTATGCTTTTACTCAACAATTGCAGCAGCTTCTGGAAACTTCCATTGGATTCCTCTTATCAGGTTGTAATGAAAGTTCTGAGCGCTTTCCATGCACAACTTTGAAACTGATTTAGATCAAATTAGCTTCTCATATCATGAGTCTCTGGTATTACTAAAATCTTTCTCCATTGAGAATATACAAAACGTTTCTATAAATTAATATTCTTAAGAGCTCATACGGTACCTACACTCTGTAAATTTCACACATGGAATTTAGCAAATTTCGCAGCAAGACCCATCAAAAAGCATATAGAAAAAATGTAGCGAATAAAGTCAGGGGTAGAAGATGGTTGTCTCCTTTTAAGTTGATTTAACTCTGAAGGATGAACCAAGAGATAGATGCCCAAAGCGCCTTGCTTTAGTGAAATTACATACTGTCGTAGCTGAAAATGCCTCCATTGCCTCTTAGGAATTGAGCGGATAACTCAATGCCTGTCCGACCGCCGTGAGTAAAGTCAAAAAGCGCGGTAAAACCTCGAAGGCTGGAAAATGGGAATCGCTTGATTTGTCAGAAAACAATCTCAAAGAACGTGCGAAGTGTTGAGCTTCGCTGAGGTCTCGTCAATACGACGCAGTGTTTCTAAGCAGGATCTTTAGTGTACATGGATATAAAGTGGACTCTATAATTTTGAGGACGAAGGCAGTGGCTGGACCGTAAGGCAAAGTCACAACCTCGAAATGACAACCTACAGGTTTTGACGAGTTTATAGAGGTGGTACTCGAGGGGAATTATCAACTTTGAGTTGTCAGCTAACAATCGGACCATACCAGCTAAAATATATTATCAACAGCAATGGCATTCAAAAATAGCTTTATAGAAAAACTGCCTTCGTTGATCAACCGAAAACGAAGAATTTTTCGTACTGGTAACGACAAATCACGCAATGCATCAGTGACTGTCAAACTTATAGAAGAATTTGGGAGGGAAATAATACATCACTCATAAAATTTTCACAACACTGTTTTATCAGAATTTTTAATTTTTTCAGCAGCCTGTACCGTCATTTTAGTTGTCAAAAGTTCACTTGTATGTAGAGGGCTGTTGAAATCAAGTTAGAATCAAGTTTTAAATCAAAACCAAGCCCATTTATAAAAAAAACATTTGGATACGCAACAGCTAATAAGAAGATATTTTTAATAGAAAAAATACCTCTATTGAAGCTTAATTTTGTATTTCTGTGTTTCCAATGTTTTTATTTTTCATGAAAAAAGCTTGAAACTTTCGATAAAATTTAGAGCTTTTAGCCTGTTCATGGCTTTAATTACTTTAACGGCTAGGATATATCCTTGCAATTTAGATTTATCATTTTTCATTGCTAACAACATTATTCCACATTCTATCACTCAAATTAAAAATTCACACGGAAACCATGAATGACATTTTCTGCTTGTTTAAGGAATATTTTCTATACATCTGATGTTTTCAGAAATTATTTCGTTAATTAGCTAGGTGTGATACGCATTTAGTTAGTTTGAAATAACACATGCGAGCTGTACAATTTATTCATTTAAACGGAGATGACTTTTTATTGTAATTATAGAATGAGGTTCGGGAAAGGCCTTCGTCGCCCTCAAGTGCTACCAGTCGTACACAGGCTGAATAGTCCAGAAAAACTGGAAAATACCGAAGTCAGTTCAAATGAGTGATGACGTGCAATAATTGAAAGTAAAACGGCCAAATTTATTTCCTCTGTTATGTGAAGTCTACTAAATATTTTCGATCCGCTAGATCTGTGCGAGTAACACAATTTATTCATGAAGCTCACAACTCCTCATGGAACTATGTTAAACTTGTGAGACATATGCATTTTTTGATGTTTTTCGTATTAATGTTTCTTCAAAATCAGTGATCAACTTTGTACAGGAGAAAAATACTCCCTATCCTCGGAAATATTTGGCAAATAAGGTGAAAACTCCGCGTTTTAGTGTCTTTTAACGAGCTCCAGCTTTGAGTACAGTAGATGATAGTTCAGAGTGTGTTGAATATAAATTTTAACCTTGGTAAAATATAGGGTAAAAGTTAATGTAATTTTAGTTTTTTTCATTTTTCAGATAATATTTAAAAGTTCTTAAATTACCCACAGGGTATGGAAAATAAAGATGATACCAATAGAAAATGCACATATAACCGACAGACAAAAGATTTGACAGATTCTAAGAGATTTGCAGTATTGCAGGCACTTCTTGAGAGATCTACAGCCCTCGGAAATTTCAATTCAATTCAATCCCTTCAGCATCAAAAATCACCATGTAACGTTGATGAATTAATTGAAGCAGTGACAGATGGCTTTGAGGAATTACGGAGATCAACATTGTACAACATGTTTGCTTACTTGGCTGCAGTCAATGGAGCAGATTATTTTTATTGACGGTGTCCAAAATTACAGGCTTCAACATCTGTCGAAAGAAAAAGTAGAAAGAAAAGGAATTCTTCCAAATTAATTCAACTCAGATATTAGAAAAATAAAAAGTGAATTAACAAGTATTGAGCAATAGGGGCAAATATGTTTCCTCTATTGATGCATTTTCAATTTCATGTATTTAATCACAAAGTATAGTTTGTATTTGGTTATTTATCTTAGTCAAAATCTTATTCATTGATTATTAATTTCATGTACTGAATTACAGAATAAGGTTTACTTTTTTGTTATAACCTGTAGTTTTGCAAGTATTCTTTCTAAAAGGTTTACAATTGTTTTGGAGCAAATATTTCCGACCAACTTCAACATTGATTTCGCCCAACTATTTCCGACCATAGGGAGAAGCAAACAGTATGGCTCAAACTGGATCGCGATTTCGTTGAGTGATGCCACGAGAACGAAGTTTGATTAGAAAGGGACGATTGAATTTATCTGCGCCAAGTTCTTATCACATTCAGAAAATCTTGCATTCTATTCTCACCCTCGTGACGCCTGACATAGAGACGTATTGTTCTTAGGGAGGGAGGCATCAACCAATGATCGAACCAGCACTGTTTTGCGTCTTTTACCATTTCTCGGTGCAATCTTACATGCGAACTGCTTGCTAAACACAAAGTTGGAGATTTATCACCTGTCTTGCATGATGAATGATCCCAGGAGAACTCTCGTGCTCGAGGCTTCGCTTTCTGATTGCGTAGTTTATGTTCATTGCTCACGGAGATGATGCGCAGACCGTGCTCGCTTTTCAGACAACGGAATGGTTGAATCAGTACGCAGGTTTGGTACGAGTCAGAATGAAAAAAAAAACGGCAGTAGTTTTGCCTGCGGGTGCATGTTTTCAATTATATGTGGCGGTTGTTATTTTCAATGAGGGATTCGTCAGTATGGATTAAGTTTGAAATTATGTATTACATGAGACGTGGAGAGCACATTAAAAAAAGACAGGAACGAAATTTTCAAAAACGAATGAAGAATGTTAGGGAGAAGAGTTTCCAATGCGAAAATAACTATCATTTCTAATGCTTGTTTATCACCTTGATTCTATACTATTCGAAATTTTGTACTCCTCGTATTGTCATTTCAAGTATCAAAATTAGCCTCAGGCCTCAGGTATGAGACAGATAACCGCCATTCGATGGCAGACATCAATGAACACATTGGGGTTCAAATCCGACAGTAAAATAAATACATTAGAGCTGTTCGCCCGATAGAATTCTGGACTCCCCCGCAGTAAAACACCAACCTGCATGGCGGCAACAATTTCGTCTGCCATCCAAGGAAATTTATAAGCAGGAGAAGCTCGTAAATAGTTTTGAGTCTACTTCAAACTTTTTATGACTCAGAGCATGGAAGTGAGACTCATAAACCTGCTCGTGAACAGAATCGCCAGACTAATTTGGAGCATCAAACTCTAGATTGCTATAAGACAACGTCGAGCAACTCAAGGCTTTAGTTTATCAGAGGACTACGCGTATACCGGCGTCAGAAGCCGAGTGTTGAGTCATTATATTGAATTATTGCTGGTTTAAATCAGTGTATGAAATAGCATAGAGATCGTAAATGATAGAACGAAAGCAAAAAGAGGTAATATGGTGAGTTTTGAGAGGAGGGCAAGAGTGAGTTTCCTCCTATTGAATCAATTGTATATCACGGCTCAAAAATTTGGGCTATTCTGGGGCAGAAACCTAGCTTTTCCACGGCCGAGCCATTAGTCATCAGCTAAAGAAGGTTTATTACAAATGGGAACCCTAGTTTATTGAACTGTAACCGCGACTGTTGGCTGGACAGCATAGCTGTTTGCAGATGTACCAAGATTCAAAAACAATAGAAAAAACAATAGGAAAACACAGCTATTATTGCGCACTAACTTGTTATTTTTGATAAACTGTAAATTTGCTTTGAAACAACTTGTTTTCTACGTAAATTTTCATGAATTTTAGTTTTCAAAAGTAACATCTTGAGCGGATCAACCATACCATCAAAGTTTTAACAAGAGCTGTTCAACCTCCGATAGGAAGTAGACCTGATGCCGGATTTTTATTTTATTTCACGCTATTACAGTGGTAGTGGAGGCAATAAAATTTTATTTATCGACTTGGCTACGTTACGAGCGGCTTCTTCTGGTCAAAATCCTCGTGTTCCAGCTATTTCCGTACATGATTTCAACCCAAATTTGAATCATCAGAAAACTCTGCAGCGTTACCAGATGCGCAATAGCCAAAGAAACAGCAATAGCGAAAGAAGAAACCCCGACAATGGCAAAAGAAAACAACGCGCGTATGAGTAGAAAAATTCCTTGGAAGGGAGCCGAGTCGGGAAATTAATTTACTACGTAAAATGACTTAAAAATCAGCTCTTGGTCTGCGAAAGACATGAAGATCATTGTCCAAACACTGGAAGCATTCACCTCGGCACGATTTCTTCACTTCCTATGCCCAGCGAAGGAGGTGAGCTTGTCTGCCTTCAAGACCAAGTCTTCATGAAAAATACGTTCACTAATATCCAGGAGGCAGCCGACGTTTCACTTTTTCTCCCTGTAATTCTGAAGCTCATCGTTGAAACGAAAGCAAATATTTTGGACGAGAGAAGCTGCTTCGCGTCTTCCAAAAGCTCGTAATTTTCAGCGGTTCCTCCTCGACTCGAATTGAACGAAGAAATAAAAAAATGCGATACTAGATTTCCTGTTTTTCCACAGAGAAAAATTTAGCTCGTCTTTAGATTAGCCATTTGAATGCAAATGAAGGTTGCTTTCTGGTTTTAACGCTCACGATTCTTTGAGCGTATCATATATGTAGCTCGGCTTTCTGCAGTGCGGGAATGTTTTGGTAAATATTTTTTTGTTAGACATAGATCTGAGTTATTTTATCTTGAAAACAAAGTCTTCGACAGCAATCCTGAATAGTCGTAACACAATTTCTATTTACGAAAAGTTTTCAATTTGTAAAGCTATTTGTATTTCATCGGACGCGATGTTCAGCTTGTTTTTAGAGGATTATGCATGCTGCCTGACCAAAAAAAGTTAACAACTAATTTCAATATGCTCTGTTAAGTCTTTCTCTGTATTGTATTGGAATTCATTTCTCTCAGGTGAAATTTAAATAGAAACACGCTATATTTGTTCGCCAAGCTGCAACAACATCTCAAGTCTTAAGGTGAAACACGCTCATTTCACCATACTCACAATACGGAATAGAAGCATGGCACGAAATTGATAAAAATTAGACCAATGTATTCTTTACTCAACAAAAAAGAGCCAATAGAGCGGCAATGAAACTAGAATATAATACTCACACAGATGATTCATTGTAAAGTTCAAAAATACTCGAACTTCTGGATCTCTACAAACCTTCCATGTGCAATTTCATGTATAAAACCATGACCAATGATGGCTAAAAAAACCTCAAATAGTTACTAACTGTACAAACTGGTCATCACGACAATTTACCCCAAATTGAAGTAACTTCACGCTTCCTTATTATTCACAAGCTCGGTCACAACACAGTATCCTCTTCATTGGAATAAAGATTTGAAACTCAATCCCAGCGGAGATCCGTGAAAGAAATTCTTGCAAAGCTTTCAAAATGAATCTTGAATCCCTTTTCCTATCGAAATATTAAGCATGTAAGATAACCAAGTCAAATCTCATCTCCTAAATGACTCATCCTGATTGGGCAATTTTGCCGATGTCAATGCTATTGATCTTCAGTATATTCTCAATTCGTTTCTAAAATATGCTGCTAACATCTAGCCCGTAGGAACTATTTTATAAAATAAAGCATCGAATCTAGAGTGAACTAATTCATTGATCAGTCTAGTGTGTAGCAAGGTCAAGGCTATAGTGATATCCCAGATCCGTATAATCTTTGTTATTTGACCGATCTTTATGAAACTTTTCATAGTTATGTAAAATTGGAAAATGATGGGTGTTAGCCAAGCCACTTTTTCCCATTATCCCCAAACAAAACGAGTTATTCGAAGAAAACGGAAAAAGGGGGGTGTTCGGAAAAGCTATTATACCTCATTGAATTTAGAGCTACAAAGATGATACTAGAATCAAACAAAGTAGAATTGTATTTACTACAACTCTGGTTTTTTTATGGGAATTTTTAAAAAAATGAAAATTATCGGAAATAATAGCATATAGAAGCGCTGCTCACCCCCTCCCCCGCTCTCTCGTCCCCCAACCCCTCCTTTTAACACACTAACGGTGTGCCTAAGAGTATGAAAATTTAACATGTTCACAACATGTACGTATACCTACTTTTTAAGGAATAAAAACACGTTTTTGAAATTCATCGTGCTTTTGGGATAACCCACCTCTTAAAAAAATTATATTGAACACAACTGTGCACCTTAGGATAGCTTGGTAAGATGCCCTAAAAGTCCCTGAACCTATTCGGGCCCACAGGTAGCTATGCTCAAATTTGACCATTGTACTAGACTTGAGAAACAATTTACATCTGTATTGCTAGTGATAAATAAATTGTTTTATAATTGTTTAAAATATTCTTTAAAGTTCGATTTCGGTCCTGGATTTTGTACCAAATTTACTGTTACAGAACCGTTTCGTCATTGGTTGAAACATATAAGAATTCAAGTATTAATACTAGGTACTTGATGAAGAGGGAAGACTACTCGAGATTTCTGAACAGAAACTGGTATGGATGTCATGTGGGAAATTTTCTGAATCCCTCACACAATCATTGAAGGAAAGGAATACACAGGAATTCAATTTCATTAGTTCACTGCTTTCAAATTTTAGGCATACAGTTAAGAAATGTGAATAGAAATAATTAATTAAAGCTCAAAACTCCTCAATAATAGGTATATGTATAACTAACTTAAGTTCAGGTTGAATAGACTGAAAAGGCACGGCAATGCAGAAGTTAAATAGCCATTGCCGGCGCCAGAAAAGCTGGTTACAGGCTGATAAAGTTTACATATACGAAAGCATCGCAACGGCGATCTTGCATCTAATTTAAGGTGTCGCAACGGCAATCTTTTAATAGTTATAGTTTTAAGGCGTCGCAACAGCGATCATTTAATAGTTACAGTTTAAGGGTTCAGTTTTAAAATGGCTAATTATTCGTTTAAAATTTTGAAAGGTTTAAAAGGATGAAAGCGTTGCTTCGTGTGGCCAGTTAGGGCTAGATCGAGGTCAGGAACTTCGGCAGGCAAGTCGGCAGCGGACAGCATCCGGCTGTATAGTTGACAAAAACCCCAGTTGCTCTGGAACTCAGGTTCACAACTCATCTAATCTCCCAACATCAGCTGGAAAGTAAATGTAGAATTTAAAGAAATCGGTCAACATGCGAGAGCCGCATATGAAAGAATATAACCAGACTTAATTAAGGATTAAATGAGTTTCATGTAAAGGAAAATTACCTAGTTAAACACCATCGCCAAGAACAACCGTTACAGCAGCACCGCAAGTTAGAAGCGGATGGCACTGCGTCAAGAAGGCTAGAGGATACTGTGGAAAAAAAAAAATCACATCCACCGTTAGAAATCGAAAAAAAACACCAAAATTTATGTCTATTCACTTGTTTCGTTTATGTCAGATAAATAGAGTATAAGCATCAATACACACCTGAGCTTATGGTGCAACTCAGTGTAGAAACGCTTAGCACAAGGAGGAAAATTGAAGTTTAGGAGAAAAACAGTTAGGAAAGTTCTCCAGAGTAAGTCGAGTTTGAGGTTTGAGGTGTAAAGTTATAGAAGAGTTACACAGGTTAAGGTATAAGATGTAAGGCTAGTTCAAGTTTTAAATTTGAAGGTAACCACATCGGAGTATGTCGACTCGACAGTCAGATGGTCCCTTCTAATTTAAGGTTCAGACTAGCAGTCTGATTTAATTGTTTGAGGTTCTAGAGCACTTAAGGTTGAGCAGCCATAATAGGCTACTATTAAGGAAATAATTTAATCTCGCACACGCTCACACACATACACTAACTGAGAATAAAGATAAAGAACAAAAAGAGCTGATGGAGAAGAGATGGAGAGAACAGAGAAGTTACGCTGGGGATGCCTCGACTTGCAACTGCGAAGCACCGCAGGATCCGACGACACTGGTAGCCTCACAAGGCTCCAAGGTGACACGAATACGTCGCCAACGCAACGCTAATGTAGCTCAACCGCTATCTCAAGAGTATCAAAATTCTCTGTTGAGTGGAGTCGGTTAAGCCCCTCCTGCCCTTTCCTTGAAGCATCGGAAGCCTGAACACGATATTATAGTTAAACCTAAATACAACATTGAACTGAACATATTTCACACTTAGTTTTGAAATCGAACAACATAATTTTAAATCAAAGACATTTTCTTACAGTCGAATAGATTCTAAGAATAACTATACATGGGGATAGAAGACGGTAAACCTCGTTGCAAAAGTGATGTGAGAGACCAGTGTTTTTGAAGACGCTGATAACGAAAACCAGTACATGTATTCAGCAGAAAACTAGCGAGTTTCATGAATGTTCTAAAATGGTTCTTTAGACGAATGTGTGTCATGAGCAGGAGGATGTTAATACACTCAGTGGCAGAATCGCCAAGAAACCATTAGTGTCTCAACAGAATCGCAAAAAACGTCGGTTGTTCGCCATGAAACATCGAGTCTGGGCGTTGAGGACTGAAAAAGTGTTATGCGGTTCCATGAGCTATGGCTCACTTTCTTTCAGAGCGCGGGTTGGAAGAATAAAACGAGGTGAGAATCTCATGAAGGAATGAATTCGTCTTGCCTCGTCCTCACCGCGAAGGTATCAGGAGGCAGTGTAATGCTTTGAGGCTGTTTTTGCTGGGGTTGACTTTGAACTGCAACTTCTTGCAGTTATTAAGTGAAGTTACGCGGCTATTCAAAAGTTTTTAATGTCAAAGTTTTTCCCTAATGGAGTTTAATTTGGCACTGATTTTCAAGGACGACGATGGTCGCACCTACAGGGCCAGAATCGTCACAGATTTACTTCCCTGTGATGAGGGATCATTAAAGCAAACAGAATGGCCACTGCATGCTCCAGATCTGAACACAGCTAAAATTACGTGAAATGAGATACATTGAGCATTATCCCCTCTTTCTTCTCGTAAGAATGTTTCAAGGAAAGTATTTCTACCTCATTCGTGATCTACGTATATTAGTGCTACAGGAGATCCATATATTTGGAGAATCAATGCCAGACAGAATATACGCTACAATTCTAACTAAAATAGGCTAATTAATTTGCAACAAAATTTTTCAAGATACATAAGTTGGGCAGCAAACTTTTTAACAAAATATGTTCAAATTTATTTCCTGACGTTCATTTTCATTTTTTCACCCGTTGAAACACCTTTACATTTTCTTAGACATATTCTTGCATATTCATTAACACAATCGTACTTTTCTTCAAATATTTGAGCAATTCTGTACATCCAAATGATTAGGATTGTTTTGAGTATCAATGGAGAATGAATATTGGTGAACAAATCCATGGACTACACATTCAATATAAGAAGAATTGGGAACACGGCTTTGAATGTTCTCCAAACAGTTTGTAGAACGTAAAACTAACTAACCTAATGTGCACACATCGTGATATTTGTTTACACTGTGAAATTCCCGCGATTCAGTATCTATTGATTCATTTTCAATTCTTGAATTATTTCTCAAGAAAACGCTTAAATTATTTGTTTGTGAAACCCGAGCAACAATTACACAAACATAGTTACAAAGATTTGAAAAGATATTTCTTCCCGTTTGAGGGAGCCCCGATTTATCAAAAGTAACGAGAGTTCTGCATCTCAAAAGCAACGGAATGCGAACGAATGAGACACCAAGATGAAGTATTTACGTCCTGTCCTTTACTTACTTACAGTTCTTCCTCAACTGTTATAATTCATCGCTTCTATCAAGAGAAACGTCTCGCCTTCTTCGCCTAGGGAAATCCTTGTTGATTTAGTTCATAAAATCTGCGGGACGGCTTTAATCGAAGCTCCAGGCCACTCATTTGCACATCAAAGCCCGTGTGGCACAAGCCCAGTGTGGGATAAAGCTCAATGTAAGACAAAGCTCAGTGTAGCACAAGCTCAGTGTAGCGCAAAGTTTAGTGTAGCATAAGCTCAGTGTTGGGACAAAGCTCAATGTAAGATAATCCTCAGTGTAGCACAAGCTGAGGGTTGGGTTAAAGTTCCGTGTGGGACAAAGCTCCGTGTGGCAAAAGCTTTGTGTTGGGACAAAGCTGCGCGTAGAACGAAGCTTTGTGAGGCACATCAATGATTCGACGAAAGTGAAACAGTTGTACATTGAATAACTATTTCAACGATGGATGTGGAAAATCCGTGTTTGATGGCAACTCATTAAAACGCTTGGTCACAACACGGTATCCTCTTCAATGAAATTAAGACTAGGAACTCAATCCCTGCTGAGACCCGTGAAGGAAATTCTTACAATCCATTCAAAAGGAATCTTGAATCCCTTTTCCTGTCGGAATATTAATAATGTAAGATAACCAAGTCAAATCTTTTCACCTAAATGACTCATCCTGATAGGGTAATTTACCATGGTTAATGACAATGATCTTCAGTCTGTTCTCAAGTTGTTTCTAGAATACACTGTTAACATCTTGCCCATATTTAACTATTTTGTAAAATGAAGCATCGAATCTCGAGTGAACAAATTCTTTGATCAGTCTCTTGCGCAACGAAGTTAACACTTTGACCGCATCCTGCGCCACCGGTGGCCACGAAGGGGATTTTCATACTGCTGCTGACCGACCAGTAGTCACAAACTCTAGTTTAATAAATACTTAATTAAACTTAAGTGAAGGCATGATCCAGTAAATGTTCGCTATTTTCAAAATTTTTTCCTACAATCAAATTTAAATTTCAGTTGAACATTGAACTTCATTTAAACCAAAATAGCGTTGGTGGTCGGATGCCGTGGAAATCACTTAACTTGTTCGGGCCCACGGGTAGCTGTACTCAAATTTGACCATTATACTAGATTGAAGAAACAATCTACTTCTGTATCTCTTGTGGTAAATAAATTGTTTGAATTGTTTAAGTCGTTTAAATCATTTTAACATTCGAAATCGATACAAAGAAGAGTACATCAGAGATGACCATAGAGTAATGCTGCAGAAACGTGTGTAACACAGCTCAAATGTACAAGTGAGCAGCACAACTGCACGACAAACCTACTTAAAGACACAATCGCCCGAGGCCATTCAGTCCAGACGCAAATAACATTCTACATTTGGTGAAACTCTATTTAATTAAACCAATATCTGCGCTATTCGCAAATGGGAGCTACTTATAATTGTAGCTTAAGAAATCACGAACCGCACGCGTTTGCAGACTTCGAAGACACATTTAAATTATTTTAGACTGATGGCGCTCATACACGACAGACTTTGGAGCTGTACGTATAAATTATGCTTCACTTCAGAGTCACATAAATCATTGTAGACTTCTGATTCACATGAATTATTGTAGACTTAGAAACCACACAAAAGCACTTTGGCTTCTTGCCCACATCAATTATTTTTTGTTTCAGATGCACATTAATTTTTGCTTACTTCAGACCTACCTGAGGACACGACACGTATTATTTAGGAATGCTGGCTGCAGACATAAGATCGAACACTACATCTACCATGAGAGGATGGTACTCACTGATTACGTCGTTGCATGGGGTGGTCCCATAACGCCATTACCTGGAGACAAGGAAATGGAACATCATTTTTTTGTTGACATTGGACATCAGAGAGCTTAAACAAAGGTATTGGTTTTGCTATCGCGGTATAATTGTCAGAATAGATTTGAGTGAAACCATCTCCAGTAATTTGGAGTATGTATGTGCTTTGTTCAACAGGATTAGTTAAGGTATCAGGCATTTATTAGAAAGTGAAAGACTATAAAGAAAATAATCATTTTCCCATCAGATTTTTGTAAAAATCTTTCCAGAAAAGCAATTTGAAAAGATTGCAAGAACAAAACAAAAAAAGAATTTCAATTTTTAAAATATCAGTAGAATAATCCTTAACCTAAACGAGTATTAGATTTATCTCTTATTAAATGAGTGTCACAGAATAAAAAAATGCAAATTCAATTTACTTCATTATATAATAATTCGAAAAATAACTACACATTCAGGAATAGATTTAGGATTAGTTTCATTTAAGACGAATAGATCTATCGTATTGCACTTTTTTACAGAGAAGAAGCAGCTATTTCTTGAACAGCTTGTTCCATTAATACCTAAATAAGAAATTATCTTCAAGACGCTTTTCAAATACTCAGTAATGGTTTTCAGCACAGATTTTGGGAGGCATCGACTTCGAAGCCTTAATTCTACTAACAAGGAACCTGTATTAACATCAGGCTTTGTTATAGAGAGGAAGTGTGAATTTACTTCGGTTTCTAATCTAATGATCACGGTGACCAATTTGAGAAGATACTCGTTATGTAAGATATTCGTGGCCATGAAAATTCAAAGTTTTTTACTCAAAAAGAATTATTGACAGAGGTCAAAGAGCCTAAGTATTTATAGGTATTCGAATGGATCATTTGTACGGGTATTGCATTCCAAGTTTTAAATTGCTGTCATGACTCATCCGTGGTTAAAAGTGAACTTTTGTTTCATTTTTGCCAGACCCATGCAATGTTTCTTTTCCACGTCGTAGAAATGAAGTAACTAACACTTTAAACTCTATTTTTATTGTTTTTCAGCTAACACAGTTTGACTATACTGAGAATTTTCAATTGATTTAGGTTCTTCAGAAAAAAAACATGCAAAATATGCCTCTTGAAAATACTGGCAATTTCTAAGAATTAGGATGAATTATTTCATCAATCTGCTCGCCACCGACTTTAATGAGCGAAAGAGATGCATTTCGGCTACTGGAGAATTTGAGATGTTTAGTTTTTTCAGCATCGATGCTTACTGTATTTGCTTAGAATAGAGAGTAGTATTATGAGGAAATGTTGCTTACGATTCTTCAGGTATGATTTATCGCTTGAAGAAGAGTAGTTTTTATGAGCAAATATTGCGTACAATTCTTCAGGTATGATTTAAACATTTACGAGCAACTCCTCTATTGCAGTCGCATCAGAGTTGCGAGAGCAGTATAGTTATAACCAACACAGCCCAATGCTTTGCAGGAGTTGATAAACACGGAACAAACAATATTCTCTTCGACGATATTGGAGTGAAGGCATTATAAATGATTTAGAATGGCTTGCATTTACGAACTTTCAAATTGAATGCCGAACTGTTCATCATTGAGAACTATTTGCTCGAAATAAGAACTGACTTCCTTGTAAACACTTTTCAGAATATTGTACTCAAAATTGGAAGAACA
Source organism: Platorchestia sp. MABIK (assembly GCA_014220935.1). Taxonomy (NCBI): domain Eukaryota; kingdom Metazoa; phylum Arthropoda; class Malacostraca; order Amphipoda; family Talitridae; genus Platorchestia; species Platorchestia sp. MABIK. The sequence goes on from JACJUY010005738.1 coordinate 30,101, forward strand.
GACTGGTTCATTACTGTTAACATTGATTTTATCATCATTTATAAAATTGGGAGTTACTTTCGCAATTTTCAAGCAATTTTGGAACACACCCGAGGAGAGACATTTTTCAATTAAGTTTGAAAAGTTAGAGGATAAGACACAAGCTTTGTATTTCAACGCCTTTTTCAGGAAGACTTCAGTCAATTTTATTATTCTTAAATTGTTTATGCAGACAGACTATCGAAACTACGCGTTGTTCCTTAAATATGTTCCATGTTATTTCAGTGCTGAACTGGATTGATTCATTTTGAGTGATAATCAGCTTCCGTTACCACGACAAAGACGTTCAAAGAGGAAAAATGAAAGCCCCATTTAGTATGGAGTCAAAGGAACGTGGAATCAAAGAGTGTTCCCACACAGGATCCCTTGAGCGTAGAAACATTATTTGGAGAAGGAAGGGGATAAAAACAAGATAAAAGTTGAAGATAAAAGTTACAGGTGCTGATAAACAGGACAGCATTGAACCGAAATAGATGGTCAAAACAAAAACAGTTAATTTCAACAACAGGTCTACTAAGCTCAGGACTTCACGTTCTCCCTCTGGCAGCGCATATTCCCACAGATACAATAGTTTCATTTATCTGAGGAGATTGCTGATTTGGTTCAGTAGTCCTACAATTATCTACATTTTTACTGCTGTTCTTAAAAAAGTAGCATTGAAATATTTACATGGTTTTTTCCTCGCAAATCGGTGTCTCTTCTTGAGAAATTTTCCTCGTTGCATTGTATTTACCTCTCAAACAGAACTAAGCAGGCACTAGAGTTCTTATTTAATATATTTGAACTTGATAAATTTGAAGCGAAGTTACGTTTCTTCTAGTTAATTTGTTTGCGGCCCAATTCAATTGTACGCATCTACATTATTTTGGCATTTCCCTTCTTAGGGTAATGTCTACAATGCATAGCGTATCTCAATGGTTATAATGTTGTCTGGAGTTCTTCAAGGTTGTTACTTGTTTTTGCTTAGTTGTCTGTGAGATGGTCGGACAGCATTCGCTACATCCAGTACTTATTGCTTTAGTTCGATTTCATATTGCGTTGTAATGGTTTGGGGTTTTTACCTCTTGCTGATAAAAGAGATGAAATTTAATTGTTTGTTGCGCATTTTTCATGAACTTAAGTTCTTTATGCATTAACATAATTTTGTTGTGGGGCACAGGTAATAAAAATATTCTTTTCAACTTGAAATACCTGAAAATGATCAGACAAATCGGAAGTTAGGATTCTTGTAAAGAAGTTAGATGCGACTGTCAAGAAAATGCCATCAAGAAGCGTGTCAGAGTCTGACGAAATGTGTTTAAGCAAGGATTTAAAGTGCAGTGCATTAAACATCCCAGCGATTTTTAAATTTTGATCTGATTGATGTAAAATTTGACGAGCATATGTATTTTTCGAAAAGAAATATGTTTTACTCGTGTAATCTTTCCGATTTAGGCCTCGGTTTTTTGAGAAAAAATTAAAATTAGTTTTTTAGTTCAATTTTAGCGATATTTCAAAACAATAGAAGTCAATGAGTTCTTATGCTAGAAAAAATGCAAAAATGGTTTTGAAATCCTTGTAACATTTTAAATAAACTAACAGATTCGAATGTTCTATTTTTTATTTCGTTTTCTTTTGATAAGCGATTTTCTATCACTAACTAAACATACAAAATTTTTTGTCTTGAACTGTGATAAAAGAAGTGAAGTGTAAAAATTGCAAAATCGGGATCTTATAGTTTGTTATAAATGTTTCAGGGATTCCAAAACTGTTTTTGATTTTTTTTAGCATGAAAACTCACCGACTTCTATTCTTTTTTAAAGTGAAAATGAGATTATTAACTATGAGGCAAAAAAAATCCCTTTTTATGTGAAGTGAGATATAATGGACATTGTTTACTTGAATGCTGCTTTCATGTTGTATTATCGTTTACAAATTATATGTATGCATAATTTCATCTCAACACTGTGAATTAAATGTTATACATGTATAAATTAAAAAAATACATAAATTTTTCATTTCATGAAGAATGGTAAATTATCTATTTGTAGACTGATTCTTCTGAAATATGCCATTATATGTAATTTAAGGAAAGGACATTTTATTGATTTCATTTATTCGACTTTGACCTTAGTTTTTCAGAAAATGGGAAATATTTTTGTTTGTCATTTTAGCTTATATTTCAAATGAGTCCAAGTCAATGTGTTTTCATGCTACATCAAAACCAAAAACAGTTTTGAAATCCTTGAAACATTGCTAAAAAACTAAAGATGCCAGATTTTTCATTTTTTTCTGTTATTTATATGAGGTCAAAAAATGAAAATTTTTGGTCACCTAGCATCCTTCTTGGGTGGGGGTTCTGGTGCCCATAGCCCCATGAAATTTCAAGACACAATATCCCACCACCTACGGATATCCTTTTTCAAAAAAAAAAAATTGCCAATTTGGCCCGTAAATCCCTGGGCTGCCCCCCTTAAAAAGTTGGTTTCTCCTTCGCAATCTTCATGTTTGAGACAATCAGAATTAAAATCGCTGCCAATCAATCTTAATGGTTACGGGACTTAACACTTGGACTGCTAAGTGAGTCTCCAGTGGTCAAGCAGGGGATTTTCATAATGCTGCTGACAAACAGTAGTCATAAACTCAATTATCATAAATACTCAATTAAAGGTAAATGAAGGCATGATCCAATTAATGTTAGCCTTTTGAAAATTGCTTCCTACATTTGACCTTGAATTTGAGTCCGAAATTGAACTCAAGTTGAAAGGCAAAATGGTAATGAACAGCTCTTTCATTTTGTTCAGCTTTTCAAGGACACGTGCCAGGCTGCAGGGGCCTGTAAACCGTTTCTAAAACAACCAGTTTCCTATTCTTTAAATATTTAAGCGAAGAGGATTTCTAAATGATCATGAGTTACAATGGCACTTGTTATTATTTATGAATTTATGTGTGTAGATTTTTACATTCCTACATCTCCATCAGGTTTACTTTTTCGACATGAAAGGTAGCCAGTTTAATTTCCCATTTGAATCAAGTCCGCTAACCCACATTCAGTCAGTGAAACGTATGACGTCAAAAAGAACAGTGTAATTTAGCTTTGAAAGTATTTGTTTCATTAATTTTTTAATACATCGTTCTACAGTGTCAGGTTAATATGGAATATATTTGATAGTTAACCTGCTTTCATATGTTGAATTGTGGAATATTGACAATTTCCAAGATTTTTTTAGATGCGAAAATAGAGCGTTGCAATTATTGAAGCAGAAATCCGAGCAGTTCGAAGACTCCGAACATTTTAAGAAAATAAACTGGTTATATCAAGATTTTAAATGGATTCTCAACAAGTTTTGAATCCCACATCGTTATGTTAGAACATGTACACAAGCTCACATTCGTGATGCTTTGTGTTGCAATATTTTTTTTCTCGTTTGCTTACAGATTGGCTTTAAAACTATTTTACGATAAAAAATTCCAGTATTACTCCGTTTATGAATTTTATTCTCTGTAATTTTCACTTTAAATTTGCTGCGTGAAAAAGACATTCTTGAGAGGAAAAAATCATTCATGGGATAACCTCTGTACATTTTTACTTACCAAGTTGTTCCCGTTTCTTTTGGTCTGAAGAAAGCCTACGAGAGACTACTATAGGGTAATGATCGCTTTATGAGGCTGTGCGAGAATTCTTTTCTGTTCGGCTCCGGTCTTTGGCAATATTTTGTTTTATGCTCTAAAGTTATCCACTTCTCTTTAAAACAATTTTTGAGCCTTGGTGAAGTACATCATTAAAAAGATGTGACGCGTTTGCTGTGCTTAAAAAGTTAACATTATGATAGGAAATGTGGTCAGGTGATTGCCCTACACTCTCTGTCTGCCTCAGGCTTGGGTTGGTGAGTGATGTGAGCCTATGTTTCTAGGGGACCACACAACATTTGATACTTTTAATTCGAAATAAATCAGAATAGTTTTCAAACTAAGAAATATGAGATCAGATTTATTTGTAAGAACTTAGAGCAAAATGAAAAAGTCTAAATGCAAGTCATTGAGGAGAAAACTGTCGAGACTAATTACTTTTTACCGACGAATAACGAATTCCAACCATTTCTTAAAATTGTGTTATTATTTTTTGTTTATATTAGTATCAAGTCATTCAACTACATCTTTATGCACGAATGAATAAATTATTTTACAACACAAGCCTCAGCAGGAGGGAAAAATTATGCTATAATCTGTGCTGATCGAAGTATGTACAGCAGTTCTAATAATTAGCTACCGTTTTGAAAAAGTCTTCAAACTTTAAAATTTTCAACGCTTGGGAGTTATGGTTTAGAGATTGTGAGAAAAAGATATTGCATAGCTACGGAAGTAATTTTTGTTACACATTAGCAGGAATCCGTTGTTGTGAAATAAAAAATATTAAATTTTTCACAACTATGTTGTACTTGTACAACACAAAATATTTCCTATGTATGCAGTGGGTGTACTTTCAAATCCTTCATCTTCTGCTCCTGCCGTTTTCTAGAGGCAGGGCAAGGAAGGGAAGGGAATAGAAGGGTTCTCATCCCTAAAATTTGTGGCTAAGCCTCAGCTCCTCTCTGTCCTCCCACAAACAGCCAAAGACAAAACGAATTTGCAAGTCAAAGCAAATTGTGCACGCCCCGGTGAAACCCTAACCGTGCGAGCAAGGAAATGTGTAGAATTGTCACTGGGCTCAAGACCAGGCATTCTTCGGTGTAAGAAAAATTATTCAGTGTGCCTATTTTTTTGGTGGGGCCTGTATAATAAAACAAAATTGAATCAACACCAAAATGTAAATCCTGCTAAAAAAGATCGAACATGAAGAAGTTATTTTAAAATTTCACAGGTACCGGTTATTTTTGTGACATGTATACCAATCATTACGTAACATAGATTGCAGTTTTTTGAACGGGGATCCTTTAAATAAATAAGACACACCTTGCTTCATGGTTGTCAAGGCACCTGCAGAACACTAGATTAGAAACTGAACACTACACAATTATTTCAAATTTCTGTTTGTTTTGCTACTTGCAAGTTTTTTATTCTAGGTGAAATTCATAAGGTTTTAAATACCGTAAGAGGAAAACACAAGAATGGAACAATTTTTTTTCAAGTGTTCACACGGAAACCGTTTTCAGGAATGAATTATAGAAACGCGCGTACTACTAGAAAGAAACTCCCCCACATTCAAGAGGGAATGGTACACCAGTTCATAGGTTAGATTATTAGATTCTTAGATTATTAGTTAGGTTAAGCCTACCTATCAGTAAAAAATGCGATCCAAAGGGAGGAAGGCACTTCTTAGTGTGAAGTTAAGGGAACGTGGAATCTATGCAGAAAGGGCATTGATACAGTTAGTTGAGAAAGAAGATTGGGAAACAAGAATCAAGTTGAAGAAGAAAGTAGTAAGTGTTGAAAAACAGGACAGCAGGGAACCGAAAAGGGGGTGTCCCTAACATAACAAAAAAATTATTTTATTTCAATGAAAAGAAGGCCTACCTAACTCTCAGCTCGTGCCCTCACACATTTTCCTCCTGGGAGTGCTAATTCCCATAGATACAATAGTTGTATCCCCCTGAGGGGACACCAATTCATAACATAAGGATCAGTTTATGTATGTCACTCTGTTTGAATTTACACATGAATGAAAAATCTTCGCAGTAAAAAAAATGAAAAAAAAAATTATTTTCACTTTGAATGCTCCATGACTTGACTTAAGAGTTAAAGCATTGGAAACAGGAGTACACATAAACACGTTATAATGTCTCTATGTGTACTCCTCAATGTAGTCAGTGGTGCGTCTACCATTTTGTGTGCCCATAATATCACATTGATTGAGGTGCTCAGTTGTTTGACAGCAGCCAAAATGACCGCTGATTCAAAACAATTATTCAGCTACGCAAAACTGAGGTAATGTTTTCATCAAATAAAAATTTCCAATCCTACACGCCAAGAAATTTATCAACCACTCAGCCGAAGCTTTGATCTTGGTACAAGACGGAACTTGAAAATAATCACTGACAATAATAATGAACACTTACAATAGCGAAGAGTATTGATGTCATTGAATCATGAAATTCATTATGTAAATAAACATATCATCAAAACACGGCAGCGAGTCCTTTACAGCTCCTCTCTGACCACGGCACAAATGCCGTAAATATACTTTCTTCCAAGAAAATTAATCACAACTCAAAACGATAAACTGGTAACGATATTATATCAGGCTACAACTGTTTCTATTGGATCATATTCTGGCTGCGAGGGATCTGCTTATTTAGTACAGTTTTGTTCGTGTATCAGAAGTTCAATCTCTTTAGGAATCTGTTGATTTCATAAACACTGAGTGATACAGGTTGTCCGAGTCTATCATGACACAAATTGCATTACAAACAAAACTAATTCTCATGACTCGATTTAGTGAGAAAACATGTTGTTACTCCTCTTGGACGAGGAAATCTATTTTCAGTCGCGAATGTGTTCTAAAAAGTCATTGTTTTGTAGTTTAAGCGTGGAAATCAGTCACGCATCAGAATAACGTTCGTTTAAAGTTCGAAGAACTCGCGAGTAATTCATGGAAAAGATTAGATTGAAGTTAGTTGTTGCCTCCCTAAAAGCAAAAAAGATCTTCCTAATAGAGGATGAAGGAAAGCACTAATAGGGATGGAATTTGGAGTTCAGGGAACAAAGAATCCATGCACAAGGTGCATAGAAACAGTAACCTGAGAAAGAAGTTTTTAAAACAAGATAAAAGTTGAGGAAAATGAGTCGTGGGTGCTTAAAAATAAGACATTAGAGAACCAAAAAAAGATGCTCTGTAACGAAACAAAAATCATTTTCTATTTCAACAAAAAAAGGCCTACCTAACCTTTAGCTCGGGACCTCACATATTTCTCCTTGAAGCGTTAATTCCAACAGATACCATGGTTGTGTTCCTCTGAAAGGAGTAATAATTCATGGAAGAACCTCAAGATTTCCATACGAATTAAGAGTTCGATTTGCTCCTATTTTCAATCATAAATAAAGTTCAAGTAATTGTAATATTCAGTCGAATGAACAAAGTTTACATCCATAATGATCTCATACAAAACAAAAGATAAAACTAGTTGCAACACACCCACTGAACAAAAATTCATCAACGCATGAATAAAACTTTCGTCTTTATCTCGGATTTGAGCAACGAGTGACTGAAAAAGTCGGCAAATTTATCAAGAAGACACACACGCCACGTTAGCAAGTTTTGCTAGTTAGCTCCGCTGACATCTGCGGTCCGGCGCTGTTCTGGAATGCCGTGAATGTTAAAATCGTAAATTTCCCTAATTCATTCTGAATTCTTTGACGAATGGGATGCCCAGTTCAACCATGGATTAAAAACTCCTACTTAAATGTACGGTCTTTGATGGAAAGACAAAAATGAAAGAGCAGTGTAATCCATTAGGCTATAATTTGGGGTCCGTTGCATTGGCAGTGGCGAGCAGTTTTCAGAGTTATGTAATCCGAACATTTTATTTTTTCATTTCCTAAACGACCGATTGATGAAAAGGCTATCTTCTACAATGTAAAGAAACAAATTCAAAATTAGGCATAAAAACCTCAACAGTAATTCATATTTCCTATCCATGACAGTTATTGGAAGTGGCGATACACGCCTCATTTTACAACATACGCCTCAGCATGAAAAAATATTACGCTTAAATCTATGCTGATCCAAGTGTTTACAGCAATTCTAATATTTTAATAATAACTAGTGTACACGTTCCGTCAAAAGTGACGGAATTTAATGTGTATAAATAAATAAACACACCCATGGTATGATTAGGTACTAGTGAGTACGGCCTGCTAAAAATGACGAGAATAAACACACCAAGGGTATTCCCGTCAGGGTATAAAAAGCCCGGAGAGAAATTATCTAGACTGATATTTCCTTGGGATTATAAAGAACATTTAGCCATGCCCAATCAATAGAGATTACCATTCCTTATTGTTCGATATTTTCTTGCCTCATAACGCATAGAAACGAAAATCAAACTACACACACAGCAATTGTTACCGAGAATTTTCACTTTTATCTCTTTTTAAATACGCTCAAGCATTTTTCTAAATCGAAAGCTGTGGCAATTTTATTACGATTTGTCATAAGTTAAAAGTTCAACATACAAAAGCCGCACTGCAGAAGCGTGGTGTAGATATGTTCAAACTATTTCATAGGTTAATTTCTATTTTAGCGAAGAGTATCTCAGTGAGGGTTCTTATGGTGATGTTGATGATTTGAATGAACATTTTCACGGGAATTAATTTGTACACTATTCACTTCGCTTGACTCAGTATTATATTCTGTCTATGAAGTAATAAAGTGATCAGCGTCCGTTAGACAGGGGACCATGGCAGAAAAAATCACGGTTAAACATTCAAGTTTTTCAAGTAAACAATACTTATACATTTAAATCCTGGATTGCAATATACTGATAACCCGTTGAAGATAGGTTTAGGAAACTAATCTGTGGCAATTTTATTACGATTTGTCTTAAGTTAAACTATAGGTGAAGTTCTTTAAGAACATATTTTTAGCGCTTGTGGCACATTTTGTAGAGCAGGACTCCACATTGACTCCTGATAGGCGGATTATGTAGTGTGAATCGCAACCCATCTTCAGGTCGAGGATTTTTAGTCATCCTTGTTCCTGAAAATTTAATCTTTAGTCATTTGCAATTTCAAATTGCAAATGACTAAAGATGACATTTTCGGGAACAATTTCAAATTGCAAATGACTAAAGATGAAATTTTCAGGAACAAGGATGACTAAAAATCCTCGACCTGAAGATGGGTTGCGATTCACACTACATAATCCGCCTATCAGGAGTCAATGTGGAGTCCTGCTCTACAAAATGTGCCACAAGCGCTAAAAATATGTTCTTAAAGAACTTCACCTATAGTTTAACTTAGGACAAATCGTAATAAAATTGCCACAGATTAGTTTCCTAAACCTATCTTCAACGGGTTATCAGTATATTGCAATCCAGGATTTAAATGTATAAGTATTGTTTACTAGAAAAACTTAAATGTTTAACCGTGATTTTTTATGCCATGGTCCCCTGTCTAACGGACGCTGATCACTTTATTACTTCATAAACAGAATATAATACTGAGTCAAGCAAAGTGAATAGCGTACAAATTAATTCCCGTGAAAATGTTCATTCAAATCATCAACATCACCATGAGAACCCTCACTGAGAGACTCTTCGCTAAAGTAGAAATTAACCTATGAAATAGTTTGAACATATCTACACCACGCTTCTGCAGTGCGGCGCTTGTATGTTGAATCATCAATCAAGCCAATTCTGCAAACCTAATTTGAACACTACAACATTTTCATCTTACTCTTTTCTGAAGAGTCGGTCTAAATCAACCAGTTCTCGCTGAGCGGCATCCTGGCGTTTGTAGTATCACGGCTGGTCGATATTCTCACGTCTAGAATAAGGCTGACGAAGAAAATGATTTACGTGAGACCAGCCAGGCTCTTATTTATGCGAGTGCAGCTGGAACTAGAATCCAAACTTCAGGTTGTAACTCAGGCTTCAGTGTCTCTACTTGACAGGAACAGGCCGAGCTTTAACGGAGATCGAGCCGATTTCAGATCTCTTCTATCGAAGAGCATATTCATTGTTTGTCTTTCGTTAATGTTACTGTTCATGAGAAAATTTCCTCGATGTGAAAGTGATTAGTTATAGGTTCTAAATTACCATAATTAAACTTTTCTCCTTTTTGTCACTATCTTTTCGCATTTTAGGTCACTAAAGACTTTGAAGCTCTCGATAACTTCCTGAGAGAGTTTGGAAACAATGATCATATGGTAAACACGATTAAACTTTCATTTCAATAGCAACCTACAAGAAGCATGGATATTTTTCTCAGCAGAATAATTTACAAAAAAAAACGGAGAAATATCAGTGAACAAATACAACACTGAATGCAACAGATAATGAATTAAACTTCTCATTTCTTTTCTGTATTGAACTTGAAGCGTTAGAAATGTACATTATTTTGCACCAAAGTTTTAACGCTTCGACTGTGACAAGTAAAACTGAAGTTTAATGTTCAATTCAAATTCATAGTCAATTGTAGTGAGCAATGTAAAAAGTAGCAAACATTAACTGTACCGTGCGTTCATTTAGTTTTGGTAAAGTACTTATGGAAATTGAGTGTGTGACTACAGGTCGGTCAGCAGTATTATGAAAATTGACTCCGTGTACACCAGCGGCTCTCGTCAGAGTCAAATTGTTGAATGAACAAATTGTGAGACTTATTTTATAACTTCATATTAGAATACGACATAACGCGTGACGGAGCCTAAGTTCATGAGCAGGAGGCATGCCACACAACCGAGGAAAAATGACCCCAATGGAGAAATTTTAATTAGGTGACTGGGCTTGGCGAAACTTGCGCTGCAGCGGCTCCAATTTTTGGTCATGAAGAGAAATGAGCGAACTGGCTGCGTGCGGCCCGCCCGGTTCACGCGTTCCTCTCTCCTAAAGAAATATTGCACATGTACACCACTTGTGAAAGAGTAATGTGAGAAGTTTTTGATATATCTCGATTTTCTTGTGTTGCTCTTAAAAGACATTTTTTATATATAATTCTCCTTGGTAGTAGAAGTTGTGAATCAACTTCGAGTAGATGTACTATACGTATATGATGATTGCTTCAAGGGTAAACTGGTATTCGCTTCTCTATTTTTCTACGCTAATGTACTACACCCCATAAACAAAAATACTTCAGAGCCTATGCCTACATGACTTATTAAAAGAAATGTTAAAGAAGAAAAATAATTCAGAGCTTATAAATAGTCAATTTCTCAACTGACCGTGAAATTTCAAAAACAATATTCCGAACTATGCAATGTATTTCTGACAAACTTAGTCGAGCATTGTGTTTTAAAAAAAAACTAGTTTTCGACCATTGAATGAAAATAAAGATTTAAATCGATGAGCAAATGTGATTATCTGTTTTAATCGCCCTGTCCGATTCCTCTCCTGAATATTTTGCTCTGAGAAACTACAGTCCTCTAAATTATGTTTCAAGAATTTAAAATTAAATTCACATGGCATCAAATCGTTGTCAGTTAGCCCCCCAGAGCTAAGGAGAGAAATAGAAATGAGAAGCTTGAGAGAAACCTAAAACAAATTCATCCGATATCCTCATTGTAGCCATTTATACGGGGTGGCCAAGAAAAATGTACCCACTCATTTAGAACATTTTAAATATTATGCATATAGGATACCGCACATGAGCGTACTGATGTTTATGAAACTTCGTTTTTAGACGGATGAAATCTGAATAAATATGTCAGGATTAAGCTGCTGCACAGCATCACAAATTCTTAACGCCGTTAATATTGAAAATAAGTGAATGCATTTCTCGTAGGTACCCTGTAGATGTCCCTGTTATCGGGCTGTGTCAAGATTTTATGTATAATTTTCCCCAACCTGCTGGAAATGGCTTTAAGAAACATGGGTACAGCTTTACGAATTGTGGGCCGAAAATTTCCCTCCTCCTAATTATACTATGTTAACTCGACATGAACCACGGTAGAGAAAACAAGGTAGGGCCGTTTCTATGGGGGAAAATACACCTCCTCTCTTTCGGCTAGCCAATAGAACGGCTTCATTTGAAACAAACTTTATGACGTCACCAAAACGAAATGTCGTTAGGTCAATCGTGGAACCAGATTTTGGGGTAGCAGTGCTTCCAGATGCAATTTGAGCGCTGCTATTGGTTCATTGCCGTGACGTCAGCAAAATCACAGGGTTAAAAAAACAAAGACTGGTTTGAACCTACCTCGTTTCCTCTACCGTGGTCTGAAGTAAAATGACCTAACCTGACCTGATCTAACCAATCCTAACAGAACCTGAACTATCATAAATTAATCAAATAAAATCATTTATTGTGCATTTTTGATAGGGTGACGTCATCGTGAAGTCAGCTATTTACACGTTTTCAGTACTCATTTACTCATTATACCTTCAGGAATGTTTCTTCAAATAAAATTGTATTAAAACAATTTTCTCGAAAATCAGAATGAAAATGATGGGAAATCAGTCGAACAATTTTTGTTCATTAATTACTCAAATTGAATACGGGTGTAAGAATCAGCCCCTCTGCTTTGAGCGGCTCTTGAGTTGTACAAAATACGGACCGAATAACACTTGAGATGATTTGCAACTAAAGTGAAACCTGTAACTGCTGAGTAGAAACCGTTTTTGAATGAATTAGTTATATATGTATTCTGTTTTACCTTCCATTTCTCCAATTTCGTGGTGAAATAATGATAGAATAATGGTTCATATGAACGAACTACAATTTAAAAAAATTTGGTAGCTGTGTAGCATTCAGGTATCTATCAGGTTGGTGCAAAAGTTGTGTTCGACTGTATGATTTTGGGTAAAATGAATGTCAATTACCATGGAAATATTTACTCATTAACATACCCTAGATTACTGTCAATGACCTCATTTTACCGTTCAACTAACTTATGTATGCCTCGTATGTAAGGTTCTGTGACTTTAGAAGTAAAATACAGATACAACTCTGTTTCAATCTTTTCTCTTGTAGTTTACCTAAGTCCACCAAAATGATTCTGAAATCCTCGGAACAAATAGAAATCAGAAGCAGGTTGTGTGGGCCACGTCTAACTGTCGTGCCATTTCCCCCGTGGTAACACGAGGAATCTCGGATACAAAAACGTTCAACTGCTCAGAAGATTAGATTAGATCATTAATTAGTTTAAGCCTACCTATCCGCACAGAGACGATCCAAAGAGAGGAAGGAGGAAGGCACCATGTAGTATGGAGTTCAAGAAACGCGGAATCTATGCAGAAAGGGCATAGGAACAGCAAATTGAGAAAGAAGATAATGAAACAAGATTAAGTCAAAGAAAAAAGTAGTAGGCACTGAAAAACAGGACGGCAGTGAACCGTAAAAAGATGGTCCCTAACATAATAAAAACATTTAATTTCAACAAAAATAAAAACCTACCTAATTCTCAGCTCGGGCCCTCACATTTTCCGGTTGGGAGTGCTAATTCTCATAGATACAATAGTTGTAAATCTCTCTGAGGGGACTGATTGGAATCAGGTTCGTTTTATGACCTATATTTGACTCTTATTTTCAAATGAACAGTTCGAACCCTTCACAAACGAGAAAACTATCCCGTGTTTTTTTTCATTCACTGCATGATCGCCATGAGTATTCTGAAAAGATTTTGCTGCTGTACTTGCTGTAACGCCTTCATGAAACTCGTAGAGCTGAACATTCTTTGGTTGGGGCATGCATGGGTGCCAATGTTCATGAAAAATATGAAAGTGATGGAGATAATCTGAATGAAAATCGTTCTGCTTGGTCACAGAAATCTATTACACATATAAGAGAATTTAAATGGTTAATCTAATTTTTCATATTTGTTCTAAATATCAGACGTTCCTGATGTACCAATCTGATAAATCACCGCGAAAGAGTAGAGACGGAAGCTCATAAAGCTTGCAAATAACTGTGCATTATTTTGTAGAACGTGTCATACACCCTCCGTGGAACAATGACGAATGATAAGACATGAATTTTGCACACTTGGAAATTACTGCGCATTCGTTTTCAATTAGAAAAGGCACAAACACTGAAAATGGTTTAACAAAATGTCACAACACCTACTGTAACTTCAAATTCAGCAAAAAATTTTTCGTTGAGAGAGAATGAAACATTGTTTTAATTTTGGAAATTGCAATACGATTTTATTAGAAAACATTGAAACGAATCTCTATTTTAACGGATTGCAGACGAAAACTTCATAAGGTCTCACGTTTCTATTATTGTGGCTTCATTATCTGAGGTAAAAACCCTCGATGATTCCAAAATAATTGTGTGTGGACCAGAGCTCAAATCGCACGATCGATTCACTGGATAATACTAGACATTGAGGTAAAATTGAACTGATACAAGTGCATGTATTGCAAGGACTTGAATTTGTGTTACATGCTTATGAATTTATAAATCCTGTGCTAGAAAGTAAGTAATGTGAGTAATTTGTCTTACTAACATATGGGATGATGATACATCACCGGTTTGCAACACAGCATTCTGTTGAACAGGACCTTAACTAAGATGTAAAGGCAGAATCCTCAGTAAGAAGATGCTTCCTCGTCTGACCAAGCACTGGCTTGCAACTCAAATTCTAGAGCACAAAATTCGAGCAGCGTTGAGGGCCGCAAAAACGTTTCCTGCGTAGACAATATTTCAGGTCTCGGCATCCTGAGCGTCGCTGGCGCCCGATCCAGAGACTGATAAGAAGAGAACTTTTTTCGGCCGATGTTGACAGATTTTGGACCCGAAAAAAGCGTTCCCTGAAGGCCCCAAGGCAGTAGTTAGCAAGGGATTAAAAGGCAAATTTCACAAGAGCTTCTAAATTTCCACGTTTACTACGAAAAGCTTTGACACTTTTAGCACTCTAGCGTTAGATGTAAACACTGATTTCTTGGGCGCCTTCGAGCGTTTTGACTGCGTAAGTAATGCACATAAGCATACTAAACGCGTCAGAAAATTCTTCCTGTTTATTCCGTTCTTCAGAGGACGGAGGAAACTTTTTGGAATATTTTGCAGAAGTGCAGCAGGCTTCGCAGTCAACACATAAGTTTTTCCAGGGTGACTTATGAGCAAAACAACTCTTGCGCATGCGTCGAGAGAAATGGATTTGAAGTAGGCTTAGTTGTTATGATGCTGGTTGCTCATGTATTTTATGAAGGTATTACAAATAAATGTAGGACAAAATATTTTGCAATTCTATTTGGTGAGCACAAACACCAAGTTCGTGAGCAATATTTGGTTATTTAAAGTAAGAATACAATACAAGAAACGAGAATTTCCTCAGGAAAAATTATTTTTAAAACTTCACGCTCTTTCATTAGATTGTGATGCCTGAAACTATACGTAGAATTGGAATTTCAGAAATAATAGTTACATGCAATAAAACTGTTTTAAAAAAATTCAGCATTCCATAAGTTCTTAGAATATGAAGTTATTTTCATGAGCTGATATTTACTTGGTGAAATAAGTGAATAAAAATTAAGATAAATCTTTTTATAAGCTTTGCATGACGTTAAATTTGGCTGGAAGAAGCCGTTTTGAAAAAACTGGCTTTACTGCTCAAATAAGTTTTTAACCTTTCTTAGAAGTGTGAGAAATACAACTGCACGGGAATATGTTACCATGTACGCTAAGATTTATTTCGTAAAATTTAATAGATTGTTAGAATGCTGTTCGTTTATACCGGTTGGCAAATGAACAGTTTAACTAATGGGATACATATGTCCCAATACGCCGCGAACGTGTTGAGATATCCGCCATGCCAAAATATCCTTTGTAAGGACTCCCGCCCGCCCACTCTGCGGGCTCGGATGACGAAGCCCTATGCTGTCCCAGCCCAACCCAGATCAGATTAGAATCTAATCAATTCCTCTAACGGCAGTAAAGACATTCCAAAGAGAGGAAGGAGCCAGACACTAATTAGTATGGACTCGAAGGAACGGGGAATCTATGCACATAATGCATATAAACCGTGAGTTGAGAAAGTTGTATATGAAACACGATAAAAATTGAAGAAGAAAGTAGTAGGAGCTGAAAAACAGGACAGCTGTGGACCGAAATAAGATTATCAGTTACAAGCAAAATACCTCTTCTAATTCAACAGACGGAAGGCCTACTCAGCCTTTTGCTCAGGAGAAACTTTATACTGAAATTAAACTATGGAGGCTATCTGCGTATGTAATATCTGCGTAATAGCAAAATTAACTCATTTTTACGATTTTGAACCCCAGACGATAGTTTCAGGTTAGGTTCGATAGTAAGGATCGTATTTCGTTAGCCAGGTTTTGGTTCAATTAATTTGAAAATAACTGAAAACAAACTGGTAAGCTCATGGTTGAGGACTATTATTAGAACTTGTGTACATGGCCCGTCAAAAATTACCAGATTCGATATTTTCCTTAAATAAATCTTCCAGATGTGAGTGACAAACAAAAATACACATCCTAATAGAGCGATAAAAATATTCTTGTTCTTGTGCATTGGTGAGACTCGTATCACAGAAACGGTGATTCAGCATCCTTAACACCTTTCTAGCGAAGGGACCCACCGGTGGTCACTAGGGGAATTTTAATAATGCTGTTGACTGACCGACAGTCACTAATTTAATTTTTATAAATACTTAGTGGAAGCTAATTGAAAGCACGCTCCAGTTAATTTTTGCTATTTTGAAAATTGTTTATCACAATTGACTTAAAATTTAAACTGAATGTTGAACTTCAACTTAACTTATTGCAGGAGACGAGTTGAGAGCGTGACAGAGAGACAGACCAACCAAGCAAGAAACAAATGTGTATCATTACTTACTAGTATACACGGCCCGTTGAAAATGACGGGATTCAATATTTTCCTTGAACAAATTTTCAAAATGTGAATGACAAACAAATATATCCATCCTAATAGTACCCGCGATTAAAATATTCTTGAACTTGTGCACTGGTGAAACTGTAGTATTACAGATACGGTCATTAAGCATCACGCAGAGACGGAAGAAGCGGACACCAAACAAGTAAACACACACACACACACACACACACCAAGAGTATTATTAGGTAAGATTATTTGCCAAGAAGGGATTTTAAATATCTTTTTCCTCGCAATAGGTTGCATTTTCTTGAACAATAGATGCAATTTCCATTGCCGCGATATGTTTGGGCTCGTAAACAAAAGTGAACTGATGCCAGGTTATTCATACTACTTGAATGGCATCTATGATACCATTCAAATATACATAAATAATTGGAAATGTTGGAGAAGGAGGTATAAAAATACACTATTCAGAGTGGGCCGCAAAAGAGTTTCCTTCTTTTCAAACACTTATAACTGCGAATTGCAGTTATTTTTAGAACACCAGTAAAAATGTATCATTGCTACGTTATTCCCATTTATTAGACAGTTGTTAATTCAATTTTACTATACAAATACAAAAATAAATTCTTCACCATCGATTATGAACACTGCAATTGACCAAAAAAATGAACGTATTCTTGGTCACAACTTTCAATGATATAAAAAATATCCCAGAAGTCGTTCAACAATTTCGAAATCATTTTCAGGGCTGAAGTGTAAGCAAACCAAAAACTTTTTGTGACCTACCAAAATTTCGAGTCAGGTAGAGATCTGTATTCAGTAATATGGTTTACTTATGAATTGACTTTGGGTCAAGAGCAACGTAGCAATGTCCTTAACTACACGTAAAATTTTTTATAGTTGAAAGCTTTTATTGCTAAAAAATATTTCATGTATTCTAACCATTTGTAGAAGTAATAAGTCATCTCTAATAACCACGAGCACATAATTTTGAAATTGTTTTCTCCGAATAGTTCCAATCGTTGTATTAGAAAACATCAAAGTCCGCCAAAAAAATAGCCCTAACGGTTGAAAGTTCATTCCTCATTAAGGCCTTTAGCGATCAGTTCTCTAGGTTCTAATTATAATTTACCACGATGAAAAATACAGAGAGTAAAGTCTAAAAATTGAAGCAACAGAATAATAATAACAATAGAATAATATCATTCAAATAAACACACATGGTGTGAAAACAAATATATACGTGCATGTTTCAATACCACAACAAAAATACTTCCTTCAATGTTCGAAATTGAGTTTTTCAAGAGCTAGGCAAAAAACCCAAGATCCTCCTCAAGATAGGCAAAACTGGCAAGTTTTAAACAAATAATGGCTCACATGACTACGACTTCGAGCAGTCTACTTGATAAAGAAAAATCTTTTCATTTACCCGCTTCATTTTTCGGTTAACTTCAAGGCAGAGTTTTAATTAAAATGTTATAGCCAAGGCCGGTGTGGCGCGGAATAATGACGAGCTGTTAACGCTCCCAGCGCGGCCGTGAGAGGCTCGGTGCCGTCCAGACGGGCGACGGAGGAAGTGGTGAGGCAAATCGCAGTTGTCTGCAAGTGTTTTTATCTCAAATGCAGTATGTTTACTCTCCTATTCCACGTTATGAATGTAAAACTATTTCATCTATTTTCTGAATGTTTTCTACAAGTGCTTTTATTTGAAATACAGCACTGTGTTTACAGTGGAACTATACCTTACGTAGAACGTAGCGGAACTATACCTTATGAATGTAGAACGTCGTGAGACATGAAAGCATTGTGCGTGAGACCTAACAATGGTGTTAACTGAAGTTCAATGTTCAAGTCAAATTTAATTTTAGAGATCAATTTTGATTTTAAAAACATTAAATTAATCATGCCTTCGTTTAGCTCTAATCAAATATTTTTGAGAGTGAATTTTGAGACTGCTGACCGGTCAGCAGTATTATGAAACTCCCCGCCGTGACCTCCGGTGGGTCGCAGCGCAGCCAAAGTGTTTATTAATAAAAATGGTAGGAGCCCAGTGGATGATATCAGAATGTTTAATCGTGCATCGTTGATTTGAACCGTTTTTGTAAAGAATTCAATCACCCAGGGAAGTTGAAAAAGAAACATCGCATTGAGTCACTGCTCAACACAATCAAAGAACAATCCAACATTTGAAGTGGAGGTCATTTCACAAGTGTACGCATCGATCAACAATTAACTATTCATTGTGTGCCAAATCATTCAACAAACTTTAAGCCAGCATCATATGTGTTGTTGTTTATTGGTTTGTAAACATGCGAACAGTATGTGTACATTTTAAGAAGTTATAAGATTCATTCATGTGAAATTCAATGGCACCCAAATTTCAACATGGGCTAAACTATATTAATAAAACATTCATTTTAGTAGAGCCATTGTTGTTTATACCACCGCTAAATGGCCTTGTAAATAATTTGAAATAATGTATTTGCACTCCAGCACCTTCCCCACTCCAGCACCTGCCCCACTCCAGCACCTTCCCCACTCCAGCACCTTCCCCACTCCAGCACCTTCCCCACNCTCCAGCACCTGCCCCACTCCAGCACCTGCCTCACTCCAGCACCTGCCCCACTCCAGCACCTGCCCCACTCCAGCACCTGCCCCCTCCAGCACCTACCCCACTCCGCACCTTGTTTTCACGAGCCGCGATAAAAAGGCGTCACTCCCTCGCTGCTGCAATAAAAAATTAATGCGCTACGTGGATGCACGCCGGTGTTACGATGCGGAAGTTGACCGCTTCAGGGGACTGGTATTGAGGGACTAACTAAGTCGGGATGAAAGTTTAGTTTTATCCTGCAGGCTACGCATGTCCTTTGTGGCTAAATGGATAGGTATTCACTCGATGCTTTATGACTGTTCTTACTTCCACGCATTGTTTGAATATAACACAACATATGAAAGAAACACGGCTCGAACGAAATCAGAAGCGAGGAAATTTAAATGATACGTTCTAAGACCTGCACTTATTCTGATGTTAGTATTTTTGTCATGTTTCCATAAGGATTTTATCTGTTTTAGAGTGTTTCAGCTTTGTGGAAGAAAAAGTGTCGTTGCACAGTACACCGATTCTCTACTTTATTTCAGAAATGAAATTTAGGTACGACTTCACGATGATTAGATTAGATTATAAGTTGGTTTAAGCCTCCCTAACCACTTCAAAAAAGAGCGTATTGAAGAGAGGAAGGAGGAAGGCACCATTTAGAATGGAGATAAGAGAATGAAGAATCTATGCAGAAGGGGCGTTGAAACAGTAAGTTGAGAAAGAAGTTCATGAAACAAGATAAAAGTTGAAGAAGAAAGTCAGAGGTGCTGAAAAACAGGACAGCAGTGAACCGAAAAAAGGTGGTCCTTAACATAACAAAAAATTTATAATTTCAACAAAAAGAAGGCCTACCTAACTCTCAGCTAGGGCCCTCACATTTCCCCCTGGGAGTGCTAATTCCCATAGATACAATAGTTGTATCCCCCTGAGGGGGACTTCAAGAAGAATCCAGTCTAGTCTAGTCATCCCTCTAAAGAAGGGTTTTAACATTGATACTAAGACGGTTTAAAAGTCATTTCATGTGCATAATTTATTTTATATTAGCATAATTGCTCATGCACTTAATGGTAAATGATCTTTTATGAGCTGAAGTGTTTCACACTCGAGCCAAACGAGAAGTGGTCGCCCTCACGGTCTGACAGAGAAGATGTCATCTTTAAAACTGTGATCTTGTTGCCAGCTCAGAAGCCTGGCTAAGCCAAGGTTTCAATTGCAGAACTTTGCCTCGTGTTGAGCAACTCCCTGAAGCAAACACGGGAGAGAAGGCGTTGTAGTTGTTTTTATGATTCAAACCTGTACCTTGAGTGCGGTAAAATTTTGAAACAAAATGGACTTTCCTAATTTGTTAAAAGTAGACCCACTCAGCTTAAAGCGGCTAGAACACTCCCAAAAAATGTAATGAACAAATCCAGCAGCTCGTGGCGTTACTAATGTATTGTGGTTCACAAATGAATTTTTAGTTTAAAGAAATAATTCCGGTGTGCAAGTATTGTAGTAGCACTCTTATGAACTTTGTTTTGACCTCGATTTAGTTATTAGACTTAGCTTATCAAAATTAGCATCTGTGGCAAACTAATGGCATTTTGTCTAGTGACAGTAGATTAGGTCAGCTTAGGTTATATAAGTTAACATAAGCCACACTAACCACAACAAAGGTCTTCCAAAGGGGGGAAGGAGGAAGGTACCATTTAGTATGTACTTAGGTAACGGAGAATATTTGCACAACGTGGGTTCCCATAGAGTGAGTTGAGAAAGAATTATATGAAACAAGATAGAACTTAAAAAATTGAAGAAAGTCAGAAGGGCTGAAGAACAAGACAGCAGTGGAACTTCAAAAGATGGTCCGTTACATAAAAAGAAAGCCTACACAGTTCTCCGCTCAGGATTTTATATTTTATCCCTGGGAGTGCTAATTCCCTCTGAAACAATAGATATATCCTGTTAAACAATAGATATATCCTATTAAAATAATAGATGTATCTTCCTGAAAGGAATATCAGTAGTTACAAGGGAATAACATAAAAAAAATCATCTTTAACTGTTTATTGAGTAACATTTTCGTTAAACCCCTCGCACCAGCAGAATACACTTGCTTTGGGCTTTGAATCTATTATTGGAAAAATATTCAGGACATGTAGATCTCTTTGCACACGATCAATTCTTTTATTTTGCATGTAAATTAGTGAACGCAGAAGATCTCAGAGCCGAATAAATGACTACCCACATTGGCTTGGTTTTTCACGTCCACATGCATCACTGACCCAACATTAAAAATAAAATAAAGGCTTACGATCAATTAATTTATTTTGCTGGCGAAGTAGTGAACGTAGATGATTTCAGAGCCGAATAAAAGACTACCTACACTGGTTTACTTTTTCCCGTGCCATGCATATGTGATGCCGCATCGCGGGAAGTCTGCTGCTCAGCTTTATGAGGCCGCCACTCGCAGGCGTGCGCGGCTCACGATCTGTGAGTTATTGACCTCTTGCGTTGACTGGCTTGAGAAAAATGTCTATCACAGGACACACGAGTCGTGAGTTATTACGTGAACAGGAGTCATCTAATACGTTGACATGTGACGAGTAATCCGTTAACATGAGTCATGTAATACGTCAACATGAGTCATGTAATACGTTAACATGAGACGAGTAATCCGTTAACATGAGTCATGTAATACGTTAACATGAGACGAGTAATCCGATAACATGAGTCATGTAATACGTTAAAATAAGTCATCGAATGCGTTATATGAATCATCAAATATGTTAACATTAGTCATCTAATATGTTAAAATTAGTCATCTAATCATTAACATTAGTCACCTAATACTTTAACATTAGCCATCTAATACGTTAACATTAGTCACCTAATACGTTAACATTAGCCACCTAATACGTTAACATTAGCCATCTAATACGTTAACATTAGCCATCTAATACGTTAACATTAGTCACCTAATACGTTAACATTAGTCACCTAATACGTTAACATTAGCCATCTAATACGTTAACATTAGCCATCTAATACGTTAACATTAGCCATCTAATACGTTAACATTAATGGTCTAATACGTTAATATGAGTCATCTAATGTGTTAAAATTAGTCATCTAATACGTTAACATTAGCCATCTAATACGTTAACATTAATGGTCTAATACGTTAATATGAGTCATCTAATGTGTTAAAATTAGTCATCTAATACGTTAACATTAGCCATCTAATACGTTAACATTAGCCATCTAATACGTTAACATTGGCCATCTAATTTTTAAATTTCAGTCGTCCTAGATTTGCTTTGTTTGAACGCGTGGTATTTTAATTGAAAATCATGAAGAGATTAAAAAAAAAAATTTTTGAATTTAAACTTTAACTCCAGCTATGATAACATTTTTAGTTAATACCTCATGTGAAAACTATTGTCTCATGCATCTAAAAATAGACTTTCAACATTCTGTTTCAAACAATTCATACGATTAAAGTTTACCCCTGATGCTACCGCCTAGTACATTCCGAATGAGTAAATTAGCAGTAATTTCTACTTGAAAGGGCTGAACAAATCTAACACTTTTCCTTTAGAATCTTACAGTAATATTAAAGCAACATGCCGTACATAATGCGAATAAAATCAGTACTCGAAATCGACCAAACTGAACATCCTAAGAACAATTTCTTCCGTTCTGAATAGAAATCTTGCTCACTAAATCACACGAACGTTGAATGCGACAATTACAACAATTTTTCAGTTTTAACCTAGTGGGAGGAAATGAAATGCGAGTTAATTCAATAGAGGGGTCTCGCTACTGTCTCTCTAATCTCGTTCTCCAGCGGAGCCGCTCGGTCAAGCAAATGTTCCGTGCAATTGGACCAGGATCATCTAGCCCGAAATGCAACGCGTTGTCTGAAAGACAAGCTTATTTAATTTAATTAAATCTCCAGCCCAGAGTTGTGCAATAGCAGTCAACAATCAGAAAAAACTTCGCTACAATGTATATCCACTGAAATCAGTGGTCCAGAAATTTACTACCTTTGTCGAATACGGTGATGAGGACAGCAGTCGCCGCCGAGTCCGACACTCCAACTTCATGGCAAGGCGACACGTCATTAACAATTTACCGTTCTTGTGGATTCAAAATTCACTCTCACAAACAGCTGTAATATATTTACTTTCATGTACACCAGTGAAGTTTCAGAATTTCACTGCCAGTGGCAGTTCATTCCTTATTAAGATGTCAGTGAGAGCTGGGTGCCAGTGTCAGCACTTCGACAGTGGTTGTAATTACGGTGCGATGAAGGAAAAGATCAGGCTGGGCCTCATTACGCATGATAAAGTCAAAACCCCTCGCACGTAGACGTGAAGACTCACTAAAATTCCCCTTCTCTTAATCTATTACACGTAAAACATGCAGGCATAATAAAAGTCCCTACATTTTTTATGTACGATCCATTCCTCCATCACACATGTGAAGAAGTGCATGAAGATGATGCTCGAGCCCATCAAAATGACCACCTCTATCAGCGTGTATCATGGGATTGTGGGGAAACGCCATGCTTTTTCAATACTTTGACGGCGGTGCCGGTGTACACGAAAGAGATTTTCATAATGTTGCTGACCAACCGGTAGTCCCAAACTCAATTTTCATAAAAACTCAATGAAAATTAAATGAAAGCGCAATTAACTTAGTGTTTGCTATTTTGAAACTGCTCCCAACAATTGATGTTAAATTTAAATAATTGAATATTGAACTAAAGTGTAACCCACCGCGGTCAGCGTGTTGAGTGTTCGCAAGTCCCAGTCGCTGTTCTTAGGTGCCGCATCGCTGAAGATTTCGTTGTCGGTGCACAGTACATCTGTGCTTTGGAAAGCCTAAAAAATGTTTAAAAAATAAAATATTAGAGCGAGCCAAGTGTCACGTCTAAAATTATAACTGTCTATTCCAGTGAGTGTCGAAGAAATGTGAGATTTGCGTTGAAATCTATGGATATTGCTGGTATGATTTTAGATTCAGTTGTGTTAATGCGTTCTATACAACCTACGAAAAAAGTGCAATTAGTTTGCAAAATTTGCACTCAGCCTCGTGAGAAATTTTGGATAGCAGATATGGCAAGGAATATTTCCTAATTTATTTGCACTCAAAATGTTCTTGTCAACACGTAGCCCCTAAAACTGTTAAAAGTTTTCATCATTCGAGTTTTATTTGAATGTGAAGAACTTTCCACCACAAACTGTGGCTTTAACCAATTAATTATTTGTGTTATTTAGAGATAATTAGGTTTTCAGTATTACGGTGATTAATTATACAGTGGCAATTAATTTTAATTATGCTTAAATCATTTTACCTAAGTGGCATGTTATTTAAATGAATTATTCGATTAAAAAGCTTACAGAGCTTCATTCAGATTTAAAGCACGAAGATAAGTTGAACTTTCAATTCAATTGTTGTTCAATTTCAATCTTTTCAATATTTTCTTAAAGATAGAGTTACATAGTGAATTCAGCTTATATAACAGTTGTTCATTGTCACTTGAACTATTCAACACTGGCACTTGGCACCTCACGGCACTCGAGTATTTTACCGAGCAGTCGCGTAATCCGACACTCGAATCAGATTCAAACCTTGCTAAATAATATCGAGAACAAATCGAAACGCGATATCTCAACAAATAGATGGCAATATCGCTAAGAGATTGGTGTAAGAAAAGGAGAGGGGAAGGGAAAGAAGAGAAAGTAAGAGACGAAGCAAAGCTCTTAAATCTTTCATTTCTGCATGTAGGCTTTAAAATATTTTTCACCGCCGAGTGTACTGTAATGACTACAGATGGACGTATTCTCACTCCCATTCAAATTCATTTTTAAGTATTCATACAGCATTACAAAAATAATTTTTTAACGCAGTCTTCAGTGAAGTGGTTGTTGCCTCACACAAATTGCGATAGATTCAATTCGTTATGTATAATGATGTAATAATTAATTTGATTTGTATAATGAATTTAAATTTATCATCGTCATATCTGACAAGATAAATAAAAACAAATAGCCTATAAACAGTTGGTGTTTATAAAATAGTTTCAAAAACACTAATTAAAGTACCCTGTCCATCTGGTTCATTTATATTTTTGATAGAATAATTGAGTGGTTTTTGATATTTAAATCAGTGGTGAATTATCTTTCTCATATGTGAGAAATTTGAGGGGAACGTGTTTTAGAAGAAAATCGACACCTAATAAACTGCGATCTATTATCTATTCAAACAAGAGAAATATGTCTCCTCCCCACATTAAAATTGGCGATTGTAAAATTGAAGAAACCAACTCCAGCAAATTTCTGGGCATTATACTGGATAAACATCTGACATTTAAAAAGTATATTGCACATATCAGAACTAAATTAACAAAATCCGTTGAAATCCTTCATAAAGTAAAAAAAAGTATTGCCTGAAGAAGCTCTAAAAATACTTTATCGAACAATCATTTCACCACATATACAATACGGGATAGAAGCTTGGCACGGAACTGTTAAAAATAAACCAATTTGGACTTTGGATTGCAAAAAAAGAGCCATTCGACCTGTAATGAAATTAGAATGTAATGCTCACATAAATGATTCATTCAAAAGCTTAAAAATACTAAAGCTTTTTGATCTCCACAAGCTCTCCATATGTACTGTAATTTGATGTACAAAACAGATGATGGCGACAGAGAACTCAAACAATTATTAACTGCTCAAACTGGCCATCATGATCACTTAACACGAAACAGAAGCAACTTCAAACTTCCTTATGATTTTAAATCTCGGTCACAACCCAGTTTCATCTTCATTGGTACTAGGAATTGGAATGCAATCCCTGCTGAGATCCGTGGAAAAGTTCTTACAAAGCTTTCAAAACAGATCTTGAATCCCTTTTCCTATGGAAATATTAATCACAAAAGGTATTTCAAGTTAATTTTTTCTCATGTTCTACGACTTATCCCGATAAAGTAATCTGCCATGATTAATAATATAGATCTTACGTTCCTAACCGTTTTTCTTGAGTATACTGATCCCATACAGCTCATGTTAAACTATTTATTTCTTTTTAAATTAAGCATCGAAATATGATCAGTCTTGTGTGCCCCTAAGTTGAGTAAATTAGGTTCAACACACATGTAAACTTTAAATAGCTTATGATGATAGGATACCCTTAAAGTCGCCGAACTTATTTTGGCCCTCAAGTAGCCATACTCAAACATGTTCATTGTACTAGACTTAAGAGACTATCTACTGCTGTATCACTTGTGGTAAAAAAAACTAAAAAAATCTACACTTTTCTTATCATGAACTATTTTTGACACTCAGAGACACTGCTACGGAGGTCAATGCTCCTTGCTCGAAGTCTACAAGCCGCGGTTGATATAAGTTTGCGTTGGAACTTTATGAGATTTGCTCTTGCATGAAAGATTTACTGACACTGAGGCTTACTATGACGACTGCGATCATGTCTGAACCTGACATATTACAAATAACACTGGCATTAGAGTGAGTTCGCTTCATTGCGCGACCGGCTTTGAAAAGATAATAATTCCAATCAATAGAAAACAACAAAGACTCCTGTTCGAAAGCATGAAAATAATTTAACAATGATCACACATGACGGGAAATATGTTTGAGTTAGCTGGTAGCTCTTTTGGAAATTTTTATCATAAACATGAAAAATAACATGAGGTTTGAATTTATGCTGATGGGAATTAAGTATTATGAACTCATCAGCTTGTAAGCTTTCACAACATTCATTAGCAGCGAATTAATTAGATTTTGCACGCAGAGGTTGATGACAAAGTAACAGTTCCTTATCTTCTTTTGTTTCACTTTCGGTGCCTGCGTGTGGTGGCCAACTGGTGACATGGCACTTGAGCAGCAACCACTAGAGTGGCCACTTAGGTCATGCTATATTCCATCCTCTTCCGCTCTTTTGGGTTTCGTTCCGCTCCTTTCCGTCCCATTCCGTCCCATTCCGTCCCATTCCGTCCCATTCCGTCCCATTCCGTCCCATTCCGTCCCATTC
>JACJUY010005739.1:0-20986 GCA_014220935.1 Platorchestia sp. MABIK
GTGTTTGCCAGTAAACCGTTAGGGTGGTGGTCGTGAATTCAATATGGGAAATAGAGAATGTTTTGCTCTTTCATTTGAAAGTAATTTGAAGCCGATCGGTGCATTCTTTTAAATTTTAGAGCGTTTTCCATGCGTCTTCTAAAACTACCCCTTTTTTACCCTGTTTTTAGGGAGAAAGACTGTGTTAAAGTTTGTGTTCGCGCGAGTGGTCGAAATTTGGCGCGCCGGTCCCTGACACGGCCATAGTTCGCTTTGTGTGTTTTTTTTTGTCAATGAAGGACCTTTCTATTGAGAAATTTTTAAAAACCAATGTGTTATGCATCTCGCGCGAAAATTTTTTTTGGGTTTAAATTGTTTTTCTTTCTATCTTCTTTCACAATGCTCTCACACTAAATGTTAATGTTATTTTATGTTCTTTTCATGTTCATCTGCCACCTAAACCAATAGAAAAAGATGTTATAGAAGAAATTGGAAATGTAGATACAAAGTTACCATTTCTGGTTCTCATTTAATTTCTTAATGACTAATATTCATTTTTCAATTAGCCAAGCACTTAATGAATGTAGGGAAAATTAGTTGTTGAATTTCCTCGCTCTTTGCTTTATGAAAATTTATCATTTTACTCCCCCCTGTGAAATTCGGTTTCGCGGAAAATGCTTGTACGAATTTCATGGTGTGCTTGCGTTATACGACAGCGTCTGTAATCAAGCTACCATAAGGAAGGAAAAAAGTATGATAGAATAATATTTTATTTTAAAAGAATTACCTCATAAAATCAACACATTTGATATTTGAATATCTCTTTCTCACGTGTATGCTTTCATGAAGCTAAGAAAAAAATTGAAATTTACCGAGGAAAAAAGTACCATGGTTATCTTGGGGAAACTACCACACTTCTCGGGTAACGGAAACTTTAGGACCATCGTTCAGAAACTACTAAAAGACCAAATTAACATTAATTTCAAGAAATCTGACATCACTTCAGCACACCGACGTGGAAAAAGAACACGGCTGGAACAACGGACAACATACGTCGCTTTCGAACTACAACAGTTCGAAAGAAAACTAGAGATATTTATCACGTGCTACGAAATAAATGACCCTTTATATCAACGGATACCTTATCCCTTCACAAGCAGGCCTGGTGTGAGTTTTACGCGAGTGAAATGGTCTTTTCCTGGCAGGATTGTAAACATGCGCACTTTCGGCGGAAACATCAACATTTTCTGTTAATAACAACACGGACAAAATAAAGATTTCAAGCACAAATGGACGTTAGCAAGGATATCAAGCTGGTAGTAAATAACACCGTAAACAGAATTTTGCAAAATTAATTTTCAACTGTCAGATCCCAATATTATCAAACTGTTGAGCTCACAAAAGTTTTTCTTATATACTTTTTCAATTTTAAATTATTTTGCCATTGGTTGCCACAAAATTTTTCCCGTTTTCATGAATAATTTTGTATCTGGATATCCTCTCATGCATTTAATTACTCCTTAATTCTTTCAACTTTGAGATCCATGAGGAAATAACAGCAAAATATACGTACAATGATTTGAACCCGTAAAAATTATTTGTGGGATGAGATCTCAAACTGGACTGGATGTTGGCTTGTCCACGAGTAAAAGAGTATGGTTCAAGTAGACAACCATGTATGCTACCATTCACTGGGAAAAAAAGCGTGGTGGAAGCGAGAGTGCGTACGTATTGGAAACACATACATTCAAAATACTTTCAGATGTTACCGAAAATTATCATCGTAGGAAACCTCTTCATTCATTCTCTATGATACATTCTCAACAGACCTAACAAACTTTCTAACAGAGGTACTAACTTCGAATTTATCTCATAGTTTTCCGGTATTTCGAGCAGAAACGAATATTTTTAGTGCCTGTATCCTACAGACGGTTGAAACTTGTCAATCTCGTGGCTGAATGAAATTTATCAAAGGAAAAAGCGCAATATTCTCGTAAAACTATCCCATTAAAATCAAGTCATTAGTGTACTAATCATTGATTTGACAAACATAACTCGACAATGCGATGTCAAGTCTCACTAAAGCTATAAATGCTTAATCACACAAAATCAAATCATCACACACGCAATTACTCAATCATCACACAATTACATAAATTACGTAACAATCATCACACTCAAAATTACTCTGAAAAAAGTATCAGACTTAGACTCTCACCGCAATTTCATTACTTTTAAAATACGTCACACATACTTCACGTTACTTTTCTAGAGATATTTCTTATGAAATGCATGATAGATTCAGAACTTATGCCGCTAATCAAACAAGGGACTCAAAAAAAGTTAATTCACGCTTAAATTTTCCAGATTCAAAAATATTTTTAAAAATCTGCAGTCTGCTCAATTCTATTCATAAAATGAACCGGGATAATCAGCTTCAACTTCATTTTACCTGGCCTTAAATTTTTACCGGCAGATAAACATGAGTTTTGTAACATTCCTCGGTACGTGTAGCACCGTCGCTCTACATCTCACACCCCCAAATCTTCCCGAAATACTCGATGATCAATGGGTATCGAACCGGCTGTCACTATGGGTAAAATTAGGTGTACTTACGCACGGCTTTCAACAAGGGGATAGAAAAACATTGTGTGGTAAAAGCAATTTTACACCGAGAAAAACATTCAAAATGTTCACGAACAATGGAAGAAGCTCTGATGCCAGAGGCTGAATTTCTCCCGATCACACTCGAGTCGGGATATTTTTTTGGTACAAAGTTTGAGCGGTCAAAATCATTGCATAAAATGAGCTTTGCACAACTGGATAAGAGCAGCCAATCAGCTCACCAATGCTCACTGGATAAGCTCACTGGATAAGAGCAGCCAATCATATGTTGGCACTGCTAAGCGCGTGATTGTTGCAAGCGGCCCTGAATCCACACTTGCAGCCGCCGAAGGATTCACAGAATTTATAAAAATTTATCGGAACTTGCTCTCGGTGGATTAATAAATCAAATTTAACAAAGATTATTCAAGGAACTCGAAGGGGAAACATGTGTGCAAGACGATATAAGGGAATGGGTCACGTTGTATATGAAGAAGAAACTAACACCCATTACCTGTCCTGAGAAAGACGATGCAGAGGTTCTTCCTAATAACAAAAATCGCACATAAGCTGTGTTTCCCGACACATTCACAGTTTATTAATATATCTGTACATATTATCAGTATTCTACAAAATTATTTTACAACTTTACTTAATACTAAGAAGATGTCAACGAAAAAGACGGAGGATGTGCCAGATACGATCAATGATATGAACCTCGAAGCAGACGACACACAATGCAAATGATGCACATGTTCATTGAGAACCTATTTTTGCACTTAAAATGATCAAGATATTCACAACAGACGTGTCTGACACATAGCAAGAATTAAGAATGTCAATGGAAGATTACTGCATGAAGATACGTCGCTAACAATGAATATAATCTCAAAGTCAAACTTGTCGCTAAAATTGAAATACTGGCTATCTGTTTATGGGTGTCACTGAATGATTAACTGTACCGTTGTTCGAAGCGTTCTATCTTATACACATAGTATGCTAGACAACATGTTAGAATTGAGTGAACAATTCGAAGTAGAGGTGAATTGAGCAAATAGGTGTTACAAGAGATTAAATAGGTCAGGCCTCTGTAACCCAACGCCCCTTGGTTATAATATATGAACGTGACACGTAATAACATTTCCATCACTATTTCTGGTCACAAGCGTAGATGTTGATTACGAAGTAGAGAACCAGGATTCTTTCCGTTTTTTCGGAGGTATGCAAGACGAAGAGAATTATTAAAAACGCAATGCGGAAATCAGATTGCTCCACTTACTGAAGGTGACATAGCCTCGCTCTGCATCAAAAATAATACTGACACATAAACGAGGTTGATTTATCAAAAACTGTTCTCTCCACAACAAATGTTGAAAACCGAAGGAAGGTTTTCGAGACAGTATTGGCAAAATCTTTGTTTCGCAAAGATGCATCACCCACAAGGCAATGAAACAGAATAGCTGCAAAAAGACTACCTACATAATACCAGCTTTGAAAGTTGAAATT
Organism: Platorchestia sp. MABIK; assembly: GCA_014220935.1. Taxonomy (NCBI): domain Eukaryota; kingdom Metazoa; phylum Arthropoda; class Malacostraca; order Amphipoda; family Talitridae; genus Platorchestia; species Platorchestia sp. MABIK. The sequence continues at coordinate 4,090 of JACJUY010005739.1, forward strand.
TAAAATAACACCGTAGCGATCGTCAACGAGCGACGCTACTGAAAGAAATTGCGTCGATGGGAATGCCTCTCTCCTGCCACTCGTAAGGGCGCCCTGCCTCTGAAGGCGGCACGGACGCGTGAGGGTGCATGTGGCCAGGGTGGATCGCCGGGCCTGGCGGCAGCATGATCAGCGACCCCGGGCCTGCTGGGCCCATGTGAGCCGGGGCTGGGGAGTCCAATAGTCTGAAGTGGGGCTGCTGCTTCCTCAGCTTCTTCTTGTACCTGGTTGAGGTCATTAAGATAACAGAAATATTGAATGGAGTGGTGTAGAATATATATCATAGAATGGAGTGGTGTGCAATTATCGCTTGTACAACTTGAATCGTAGGAATTTTGACATATCGTAGACAACTTTCCATTTTGTTAAAAATTCAATGTCAAATGAGATCTTGAATGAGAACACAACAAAGTCTCATCGGACATCGAATTTTTGACGAAATGCTAAGTTTTTGACGTTGTGCCAAAATTCTTACGATTAAAGTTGTACAAACATAAATTTTCACATACAGCTCCGATAATTTTGTTGGCTTGCTTGTTTACTTGCTCGGTAGGTTGTGTTAGTACACGCCCTGTTCCCAGTAACAATTTAGGAGATAATTTCCAATTTCTGCCCGCCGTATTGAGGGTAGGATCTTTTGCAAGTACTTATTTTATGAATAATATTTCTCAAAACTTTTTGAAGGAGTAACGCGACCAATTGGGTCATGAGTGATCTTATTATTAAATGAAATTTATTCCTATTATTGCACATCGTAATGAGTATGGGCATGAAACCGAAAGCAAAAGCGATCGCCTTAAGTCTCAGCTAGAAAAAAGCTCAAGCAATCTTCGTTGAAACACTAATGTGTGAAGTATAAAATTTAGAGAAGTATGTTTACCATGACTTCATAAACTAAAAAAATTGAAAACTTGGAATACAAACAGCCCTTTTACTACATAAACAAATTCCATGGAACCCGCAAATTTTAAATATGCATTTAAATTCATAACAAAAAAGTACTCAAAGCACATCCGCAAGGAAAAATTCATGGTTAATAAAACTAAGTTCATTGCCGTAGAAGTACCTGGAATACAAGCAGCAAACTGTGCAGGCGGCGATGGCAGCGCCCACACCGATGAGGGCAGCCAGCAACAACACCCACACCTCGACCCAGTCGGTGGCTCCTGCCCTGTTGACTATGCGTGCCACGCAACGCTGTAACGAGCCAACATTTGTGCCATTAGAGTCTTAAGATATTCATTCCGAATAATTGAGACACTCTAGAGGAAGATCTTCCGTAGCTCAACACGTATATGCGAAGCTGTTGGAAGATTTCTTCATGGAAGAAAGGCTGCTTAACACCAAGACGAATTTCTGTTCAGTACCTGGCAACTCTGGACGGCGGTTAAATGCTTGAGTGATTTTTGTGATTAAATTTCATTGGAAAAAACCTATACCAAAGTACTTACATAGGTCAGGAAAAGATCAGTCTGGTTGGAATTACCTCCACATTGGTGACGCCATATTTGTCGTAGACTTCTTTGAGACGTGGGTTCTCCTCGGCGTCCAGCAACACTTCAGTCTCCTCTCGGTTGCGGTCCTCTAACTGGAAGCAGGAGCTAGAAGGCAAAGGGCGAAGGAGTGAAAGTGTGATCTCACGTACGATGGTGAAAAGTGCGTTGTGGCACAGACAAACCAGCGGGCACTGCCGTTATAGATACCGTAAATGGGCCGAAATTTACAACTCTGGGCATGGATTTTACAGTTCGTTTTGATCACTTGCGTCTTCGTCACCGAAGCGCATTCGGGATTTTGAAAACCATAAAGAACTCTAACCCAAATGAGCTAAGAATTTAACAATTTGGGCGTAGTTTTTACATCTAGGTCGATCAGTTGACTTGCGATAGCCGTAGCCTAATGATTAAGGAAATTTCACGTGAAATTGTCGAGGGTTAAGGACCTCGCAATACTGTCCGAGTGTTTAACCTCCAGAGGGAAGGAATAGATTTGTATTCTTAGATATAAATTTAAATAAATTTGTATTTGTATTCAATTTTCCAGTTCATAGTGGAACTAATTAGCGATCATCTACATAGTCATTAATTAAACATTTGTTATCGATAAATACATGAAAGCATTCTAACACATCATTAAATACCAAAAGTTCATTCTGTAGCAGGCGTTCATTATTGGTGAATTTAATTAGCACCAAAGATCCATAAGGAATAGGCGCTACTTTGTTATGCAATCTCGGAGTCAAGAAAATATTTCGGCGCGCTGTATCGTCGACGACGTATCATGGATACGGCGACAAGGTACATCAATCCAGTTTTTTCGAAATTTGAAAATTCAAAAATAAAGCTTAAAATAAAAACTCAACAATTGAGTCAAAAATGAAAAATGAAGAACGAATAACGGTTTTTTTAAGAAACAATGAAAAAAGAAAAAATCCCCTTAGTAATCGTAGAGAAAAAGGCCAAAATTAAAGAGAAAGTTAAAATGAAAAATTCACACCCAGATTCCAAAGCAATAATGGGCGGCAAACAAAACGTAGAGACGTAGAAAAAATAGAAGTGGCGATTCTCCTCACTGGGGAAAAATTTTTTGAAAGAACAAGGCAAGATTCAAAAATCGCAATACAGAAAAAAATGAGGAGTAAATACAAGAACATTCCAATCACACATCGATCACTTCACGGGGAGCACAACGTTTACATGTTATATTGATCTGTTTATTTTTATTCGTTTTCTGATTAGTTTGTACATAGACTAATAAAAATAATAAAATTTTTATAGTGTTTTTCAACACTAAAAAGAAAACAAGAAAACATTACAGTTCAGTATGGCAGTACATAAGAAAATTAAAGAAGAGTCAGTATATCAATTGAGGTGGGATAAGTTAGTTCAGGATAAGTTAGTTTAGCTCAACTGAGATAAGTTAGCTTAAGCTTCCCTAACCGCTTGCTAGAATCATATCGCCGACAAGATCGCATACCATAGCATCACCCGAGAAATGTAAGAACAAAAAAGAAAATGATCTTCCTCTTGCGACACCAACATGCTATTTTAATTAACCGTACAACGAGGATTTAGCGGGGAAAGCAAAAGTTGTGGTGTGAAATACGATGTGATAAATTTCCATTTTTTAATTTTTGGATCAGCAAAGACAATTTCAATGACGGCTAGAGCTAATCTAGCCGAAAGCTTGCTTCAAAAAATTGAAATTGTCTCTGCTGATCCCAAAATTAGAAAAAATGGAAACTTCACTACCAAGACGTCCTTTATTTTAACAATTGAGATGTGATAAATGTTTCCATTCTTACATTTTTTAAATTTATGCATTTTTCTCTCCAACGATAACAAGGTGTGACGTTTCCTTCTTCCCCCAATAAACTATAGTCCCTAAAAAACTGATTTATTTTCATTTTAAATTTCTTTTAGAATTATTCAGTTAGCATTTTAAGCTTTGTATTTTCTTCACACAACCCAGCAGGTCAAACAGCGTCCATGATACGCCATGAACAAAATATAGTGAACAGGCTGTTTACCTGCAGTGTAGCTTTCGCAGAGGCACCTAGTAAGATTTTAGCCGCCAAAGCAGACTTTGCACTGAGTGACTAAATTCACAAAAGCCAAGGCAGAAAACTTAGGCTTGTTTTGCAATACATGATCAAAATCACGACGGGTTCTCAACTGTTGATGTATTCCTAAGCACGTACACATCACAAATTAGCGAGCTCGTAAAGCCATTATCTACAACACACGTTAGCAGGGCAAAAATTGCTAGTTTATCACGATCTCAATATCACGCAGATAGGAACAAGACTTTTACAATCCCGTTATCACTAACGAAAATAAACAACAAAAACTTAACACTAATTGTAAAAATGAGCTATAGAGAAATGAACACAGGTTTTCGTTTGGAAAGTCACAGAAATTGCATGCCACAATAATCTAAAAAAAAGGACTTTGAAGTGAAAATTACATTATTGCTGTGAAACGAACTCGTCATCAAAAAATCACCCCAAACAATAGCAGAATGTTATATCTCACGGACTCTCAGATAAACATATGTTCTAAAGAGAAATGAAAAACGGGAATCCACAACAATGGTTAATAGTTTTTATATCTCGTAATTATTGTAAAGCATTCACGTGAAAAACTATACATTTTTGTGTGATCATCCATTTATTTTCAAACAAAATGCTTATCAACTAATGATCGTTTAGTTAAAATGATGTTATTAGAAATACAAAATTTGTAATTTTCGTGTACCTCATGCTTATATATGTATTTTTTACGCTTTCCTCGAAATAACATTTTTGAACATCGGTCGAAACAAGCGATTCGCATAGTATTTCCTGGCGTCAAGAATCGCGAAGTTTGATGTCATGTATATGTAAACTGTCAAAAGTCATGAAGTTGTGTTATCTCTTCTAATTCTCATTACATGTATCATCAAATGTAGTTTAAGCAAGATTAGGAGTACATTGCCCTCAATCATTTTTCGACTAGTGACATGGGTATTACAATACTCGTGTGTGTGTATCATCTAAGTGTATTAACTTTAAGATATTTTAAAAACCAATGATGGTACTTTTGTACCAGCTCTATTGGAAATAAACTGTTTTTCTTCTTTCTTTTCTTTCTTTCTTTAATGAAAATTCTACACACTTGCTAAATGTGTCTACAATTCAAAGTTCGTGAAGTCATTTACTACAGCGTGCCACGTATTTGCTTGTCGTTGGAAATTCACAATATCAGCAAGGACGTAACTTCGGACCATCTACGTGGTGTTCGAAATCAACTTCAGTAATCAGCTCAAACATATTTGATATTTTCAAAAATTTGCGCTTAATGTGTCCATTAGTAGCAGTTCATTCGTTCATTGTTGTAGGTACAAGCCTGGCGCAAGTGTCAGTTAAATGACAGTGGTTCGACAACGTTCCAAAAGGAAAAATAAGAGAGTAGAAGCAAAAGAGTGTTATACCATTATGAACTAATGCAGATATCTCGTAAGTTATACAGCGAAAGCGAAACAGCTGAAAAAAATGTGTTGAAATTACACTGCTCAAAAAAATCGCAATCAGCAATTGGCGCGGCCGGTTTCGAAATGACCATCGCACGTTGACATCGTTCTTCTCTAAAGCCGCCCAAGCAATTCTCAGCCGCGATCGAGAGCAGTTAAGTCTTCTTTGACCGTCAAGGTGAAGTAATCTGCAGATCATGACCGTGTACGGCCAGCGCTGCGCCGCAAAATGGCTCAATGCGCTCAGTGGAGAGGGCGACATGTGCCCTGCAGAATATGGGCTGACATGATCGCCAGCGGGATGTGAAGGGTAATTTGCTGCAACCTTAATCTCGGCAGCGCGAATACGCCTCTTCCAGATACTTTTCTTGATTAGCCTCAAACGACATTCAAGCTTTCGATGGCATCGAACATGATCGACTTCTACGAAAAATATTGAACTTGGGAGTAGACATGCAATGGTTTGATAGTTATTTATCAAACCGACCTCAAGCAGCCCGCTTAAATAACAAATTGTCCCAATTCATTCAAAACAATTTTGGTGTTCCTCAAGGATCCATTCTCGGTCTGCTGCTGTTTTCTATTCTTATTAATGATTTCCCCCCTTCCCCCAAGTCTTTTAACACACCAATCTCCATGTGTGCAGATGATTTTCAAATTACAATAACAAGTTCTATATCGGAAAAAACCCAGGCGCAAATTAAAACTAAACCCCTTTTGATTAGCTGGAAATCATGGTGCAACTAAAATGATCTCAAATTGAATACCGGCAAAATGCAGCACATTTTTTTAGATCCAAAAACGCGATAAAAAAAACTACAAATCTAATTCTGACTCTTACAGAACTTTTAATCTTACAGTCAGCAAACACAAGCTTGTTAGATGATCACAGACACCAAAAAAGTTTCGAATACAGCTCACTGGCGTCTGTCTTCACAGGTCTTATTGCAATCAGAATAAATAATTCACGGCTTTACATTTTAAAGGACTAAAGCTTTATCGTCGAGCTGAAGTTTCGAACAGTTTGGAAAATACATCCCATTTATTTGGAGGTAATCAGGCCTCACCCGGTTTTAGAGAAGTCGGTGGCGCCGTTGTGGTTGGTGTAGTAGACGGTGTCATAGATCGCCAGGTTGGCCAACACCGGTAGCGATTCTTCCACTTGGTCTCGGAACACTTTCAGCTTTGGTCGCACGTCCCCCGGGGGCAGATCGAATACAAAGCGCATGAGGTCCGAGTCTCGAACTACCACCACCTGCACGGGCTTATGATCATAAAAATGGAGCCAGGCTCCTACATACGTACGAATAATACATTTTCAAACGCTTCATTGACAAATGTTTTACGAAAGTTTATAGCTACATATTTTGCTGCCAAAATAATGAAATCACTCATGTGACAACCTTGATAATTTTACAGCGGCTCGTTGCCTTTTTTCCTAAGCATTTAGTAATAAAAACTAACATGTGAGAGCAATGAAGATGTTCGTTACGGACGAGAAATTTAACACGCAAAACCATCTACAGTCGAGTTTTTCACATTTTCTTATGCCTGAACTCAAGCCTCTTCACATTTAGGAAGGAAGATTACGGGAGCTACAGACCCTAATGGTGGCGTAGACGGGCTGCTGCTGGGGCTCGCTGACGGCGGACACCCCGATGGTGAAGGTGCCGTGTGTGTAGCGCGTGAGGGGCGCGTGTGTCAGCAACCGGCCGGTGGTTTCCTCCAACAGGAACACGCCCGTCGCTTCCATCACACCCGATGGCAACAACGGGTACGATGACGACGAGTGTTCGAACGTGATGTTGTGGATGTGATACCTGCAGCGGAAGCGCAATCTAGTATGTGATTTAAATTCGCGTAACCCACAGGGTGAAATTCTACCAAGGTGAAATTTAAAGAGCTTAGCAATATTTGTGTGTAGGACAAAATTTAGGAGCCAAAAAGTCACTCACTTGACTGGAGGCGAGGTCGGGTCGGGATCGACGGCAGTGACAGTGACCACTTCAGTCTGGAGAGGAGCGTCCACACGCACGCCTGCTTGCACCAGCTCCGACTCGAACTTGGGCTTGTTATCATCCAGGTCCTCAATGATGATCCTCACCTGCCACGGACAGTCGCATCACATAGGGAATAATTACAGTGATGTGCAACGTCAAAGATGATTCGATCATCACATGAAGCGTGACAAGCATGTAGTGACGAGCTTCGGGTGTTTTCAAGGACCTCAATCACTATTACCGGACAGCTATTAGTGGGCTTGTCGGGGGTGTAGACTCTAAAGGCACCTGTTCTTATCAAGGTGTCTAATGATGACCATCACACAGTTCACTGCACTAAGTAGAGAACAGCAAGTGAAAATTTCGTAGATTAGTCGATTTAGAAGTCGACAGGGCTTAGGGAGTGGTTTACATTTTTAATGATAGCGGGGAGACGAACTTGTTTGACGATAGTCTGAGGCCACGATCTCAGAGGTTGTCTTACACCAGCAATAGCTCATGTTGTTCGGCTTTGTAGAGAGACGCAAGGAGAATGAAGAAGAACGCAAGAAAAAGATTACACATTAAACCATAGCATACATAACAAATACGGTGTAGACGCGAGTCACAGGCTTAAATAAAGGAATCTAGTGCTTGTATTACCAAATAAGCAATGAAATGAGCGAATGTTGTTTATTGGATATTAAAACAAGGCGTGAAACGTATAAAAGGATGCGCAGCTGGATGAATATTTCATGAGGTCAGAGAACAAAGACAAGTAAATTGTCACAAGCATTTAAATTAGATCTATTAAGAGGGAATGAAAGAGGCTAAGTTTACGAGGCTTAGTTCACAAATTATGACAAATTGGCGGTTAATTATTCAAGATAAAAAGAAGAAGAAAAGGCAAGAATAGTGGAAAGCAGAAAACGCAACACCGAATTGAAGAGGATAAGGAAATAAGAGCAGTAGTACTCGACAATAGCAATGAAAGCACGACAAAAGTGTAGAACACCGACCTTTAAGACCTCAAAGCTAATTGAGTTAAAAACGCCTATAAACCCTGAAAGAAATATAGGGAAATTTCACCAATGACGGAGCACAGTCGGTTAGAATGGATCATTGAAAATTGAGATAAATCAAGAAAAAGGAAGGACAAATTTCTCACACAGCATTATAGAAAAGCGAAGAAGATAAATTAAACAGCTGAATGGTGAATATATGAGAAATCACGAGAGAAAAGTAAAGTAGATAAATTAAAAAACGGCATGGTAAATATATAAGAAATCATGAGAGAAAAACGAAGCAGATAAATTAAAAAACGGTGTGGTGAACATTTAAGAAATCACAAGAGAAAAGCGGTTAAGATGAATAAAAAAAGAATATGGCGAATACCTCAGCAATCACGAGACAAAGACGGAGTAGATAAATGAAAAAAACTATGGTATCTAAAAATATATCACGATAGAAAATCGGAGTTGATAAATCAAAAAAAGATATAGTAAATATGTTAAAAAATCCCGATAGAGAAGCAGAGTATACAGACCTGCAGCAGGCTGGGGTCGCCAGAAGCGTACTGGAGGCGTGAGGGCAGGCGAGTGCCCAGTCTGCCGCACGCCAGCGTCAGGGTCACGGCGCTTATCTGCAACATAGTCGCCTTGCCGCGTCAAAGTGGTCCACAAACTTTTCGTGAATGCTTTCAAAAGGCTTTGTAAAAACTTTTCATGCTAGAAAACAGAAACTATTCTCGTGAAACGTGTGCGGCACTGAAGTTCCACAATAAAATAACATTTTTGTCAGTAAAATTTACAACTTTTGCCAGTAAAATTGATGACCGGAAAAATCCGATTTTTTAATACACTGCCTTTGGAATGGGCCAGCGATGTACGATTACGCAATTTGTGTGTCAAAAATACAAATATTAAATTAATAAATGCTTCAGACTAAAAATATCACCCCGTGTCAGGGTGCAAAAATTAAAACATCACATTTGGTACAAACCAGTGCTTTAGTAAGGATCGTTTTAGCCTTTAACCTAATTCATCGTTGCAAAATTCCTGATCACCAAGACCCAATTTCAAATTTGATCGCGTTCAAACATTTACTACGTTATCAAGGAAACTGCTTCAATTTTTCATTTTGAAGTGAAAAATACCACAATGATTTACCACTGATCAGGTAAGTGACGCGTGGTTTGAAGAGTTTTCGATTATCCTATTTGAACATGTGAACTTCAGAGTTGGCCACTCACGTGCTCTCTGTCAATTCTGCGCATGACGACGATGCGCGCCGTGTTGTTCTCCGTCCTCTCCAGCGCCACGAGACCTTCGTCGTTGCCGTCTGCCGGACACACATTCAGTGCCGTTGGACGATCATTGATATTCTATGTTTGTGATAGACCACACTCATAAAAAAGTTCTGAGACACTATAGATCGAACGTAAATTACGAAAGTAAATAACCTGAATTTCAGCCTCAAATTTTTGAAACCGCAGTAGTAAGTGAATAAATTAATGTTTGAAACATATATGGTCGTCCTATACCTTTTAAATTTAAAAAGTAATTATATAGTAATCCTTCAACAATTTTTCTGTGGTCACGAATTTAGCTTTTCATTTTAAATTATTAAATATCGCTGGTTCTAGGCTTCAGAATCACTATCACTGATTTGAATTATTTGAAAAGATGCTGCACATGAATAATAGTTTCTTAAGCAAAGGATTGCGCCCGAAGCCCGTAAAAGTTAAAGCCTATTATCACCCGGTAGAAAAGTCATTTTGAACTTTTCTTCCATCATTGACCCCTTCGGCTTTATGTATTTCTCCATTTACCCCTACCCCCATGTAAAACACACGCATACTTTCGTTGCATTCTATCCCTCTCATTTTACCAAATTACATTGAATTGAAATAATTTTTAAATTATCAGGTACCTCAATTACTTACCTCCGACTGTATAATTTTTTACCCATTAGGGGTAAATTTACTCCTGGTTGAGAATCTCTGCTTTAGAACAAAAGGTCTAAAGCAACGAGGGGACATGGCTCTTACTACATACACGGTTGATCTTCGAGTTCTACATTTTATACAAACTTTAACTTCTACGTAAAAAGTCCCAGTTACCTTCATTGATAAATAATTTAAATCAACCATCGAATCAGTCAAATCTGGAATAATTCTTCTCTGAATATTCGTGGTTCACATAAATGATGTATAACTCGAGGATGAACAACACACACTGAATAATAGCAAGTTATGCGTACAGGTGATGGCGTAGTCAATGAGAGCGTTGTCTCCCTCGTCTCGGTCGGTGGCAGCCACCTCCCCAACCACGGTGCCGGGGGCAGCCTCTTCCTCCAGGTGCATCGCGACCGTTCCTTGCTGAAGAGGATGTTTTTTATTCCAATGAAGCCTGATACATATCATTTTGTACATTGGTTTTTTCAAATTCCTTATAACTAACACCAGGACGCAATGACTTCTACCTCCGGTCAAGCCGATACCCATTTCCGACACCTAGGTAGGGTGGGGAATTGTGGCTGAGTTCTCCCTTTCCCAACGGGGGGAGACACCGCACGCAGACACGCGCAACTGTTGGCTATGGTATATCCACAGCAGTCAGTGTCAACGCTTCCAAGCATATTTGATTATAACTTCAAGCACCAGTAATTGGTGGTTTTGGAAGACGGATACGTTCCATGAAAGGTCTGTGTCAACGCTTTCGAGCACATTTGATAATAACTTCAAATACTAGCTGAGGGTGGTTGTGGAAGACACGCATATTTCACAATTTATTTACAAGACTACACAACAAACGACGTGAATACGATTGGGTTGGCCAAAAAGTTTTTTTTTTTTTTTGAATATCCTTTTCCGGCCTTATTAAGATCGTTCTTATATTCTCATTCTCCTGTATTCGGTACAGCGAGCATGTTTACATCAGTGTGTAATAAGCCCTCAAGTCGAGAAGTTCAACCATTTTTACTTGCATTCGAGCTCTTGAAGGTGTCATCTTTTTTGAACGTCTTTCTTTGAATAGAACCATCAATTCAGAGGTTTACTGTGAACAACTGGAAAAATTAAGCGCGACTCTTCATCAGAAACGGCAGGAACTGGTCAATCGTAAGGACGTTGTTCTTCACCGTGACAACACAGCTTTGACTATTCGGGAGAAGTTGCTGCAGCTTGGATGAGAGGCTTTGCCTCACCCTCCGTATTCCCTAGATTTGGCTCCCTCTGATTTTTATCAGTTTCGGTCATTGCAAAATTCATTGGATGGGAAAAATTTTAATTCTGATGGGGACGCGAAAAGTTTCTTGGAGACATTCTCCACTAATAAAGGGCCGAAATTCTGGATTAAACAAGAGAATAAAATCTACCTAACAGATGGTGAACGATAATAAAAGTAAATGGTAACTTTTTTATCGATTAAATATATTATTCGAAACTTTGTTATTCGGTTTTCATTTCCGCTTAAAAAACCAACGAATTTTTGGGCCTACTCAAGATCACAATCAATATGATAATTTTTTTCTATGATTCAAAGTTAAACTGGCATGTGAAAGCAGTGATTCTAAAATACCTCAAGGCAATCAGATAGAATCGTTAGTCATTCAGATTCACCTCTAGAGTATCACAAAAATCTCCGAGGAACCCAAGAGCAGAGACCAAAACCAGGTGACAGGTAATTTAATGTGTACTAGCAAACATAAAGCTCTCTTTGCCCAAATCTAATTCTAGTAATATAAAGTAGACGTTAAAACTTATATAGTTAAATCCCCCAGATACTTTCATTGCAGCAAATTTCAAATGTAAAACCCTTCAAAGACTCACAGCCTGCTTCAGGAAGATGGGGTCGTTGTCGTCTGCATCGGTGACGTTGATGGAGAGCACTCGGGACGCCTGCTGGGGCGGCCTGCCCAGGTCCTGCGCCACCACCACCACGCTGTAGCTCGCCTGCCGCTCTCGGTCCAGCGACACCTGCGTCGTGATCAGGCCCGTCTGCGAGTCTGCAAATAACCGAACTTGCAATACGTCTATCACGTACATCACAGCGTATACCCTGCAATGGCAGTGACGATCTTGATATAGAATATAATAATCCATTGAAATACTTGAAGCATAGAGACCAATGTATTAATATGAGTAGGAGTTGTCATGAATGAATGGCCAAAAACTTTCCCTAACTAAGAATACTGTATGTTTCAGAAGAAACCATTCAACACAATGTTATTCAATCCGACATACACACATCACAAGAGGAACCAACATAACCAGAGCGAACTCACACCAAGGAATGTTAACACTAACTTCTTGCGATTCAAAACTGCATTACAAAGCTGTACACTATAGCAGCGTATTCGAGTCATCGACTTACGGTACCTCAGAAATTATAGAAGTGATAATTTTGGAAGGGGTCTAACATGATATTACTAGTGAACGAGGGAGACAATCATGCCAAGTCCAACTCTTACGTGACAGATTACGGGCAGTTCGTCCTAAGTTAATGCTACCGCCGCGAGTTCCAAAATAATCAGGATTTTTCACTTTCCTTTGGCAAAACAAAAGTAAAAATTTGATTATTTCTCTCAAGACTAACCACAGATTAGCTTCAAAGATGAAATTCATATAATACAAAATGTGGACAAAACAATTAAGTCACAGGGATTTTGCGCAAAGCTAACCGATGAGAAAGAGTCCATTGTTGGCGGTGTTGTCGAGGAAAGAATAAACAAGTTTCCCGTTGGGGCTGTTTGGGTCATCAGGGTCGACGGCAGACACTTGGAACACAGCCGTGCCAGCCTTCGAATTCTGAAAAAAATGATGCTGGAGTTGAAACAATATGACTCATGAGCCACAATCTTTCGTTAATGAACTGCATCTCCAGGTGTAAAATATCTTGTTAGCTTGCATCACGAGAAACTTGACATGGTTGGAATGAGTCAGAGTCTGAAAGAAAATCTGGTTTGACCATGCTCCTACCTCATCTTTACACATCATTTTAAGTACTGCCAAAATATTTAATGGCTTACACAAGGATGAACCCTTAACGTCAAAACCGCTCTCCTCTAAAGAAGGCATCATTTCAATACATGCTCTGGCAAACAGAAGCAGCACTAGTTCGTATGCGAAAACGGAATTTCATGAATATTGTTGAGATATGAACAAATGCGAGTCTTATTTATGTGCCGCAAAAAAATGCCAAAAATGCCAGAAGCCGGGAGTTAATTTTTTTCATGATCATGAAATTGCTTGTGCTGCAAGCTTACCGGTGATTGAATGAACTAACGTAAATAATTGAGATGTCATATTTAGTCGTGAGAAAAAATTGCCAAGATTTGCTGTTTTTTAATTAAGAGCAAAGAGTAACTGATAAAAGCACAGATAGCTATTTCATGGGAGTTTCTAGAAACGGGAGTCTATTATTATAGTTTACTCTTTGAATTTTTGAAAACAAAATTGAAATATTGCTTAATTCCAAGGCTTCTATTGCGGATTGCAATATCACAAAATTTAAAAAACTACTCATACATTCAGAAGGCGATCAAATTAAAACTAAAACATGAACACCCTCAACGAATAGGAAACAAGACAGTTACTTCAAGGCTAGAAGCCCAAACAGGCAAGAGAGAGAAGAATAGCACCTCCAGGACGGACGCCACTTCGTTAGGCGTGGGGTGGATAAACTTTGGCACGCCGTCGTTGGAAGACACGTCCCCGATGAAGAGCTTGATGGTGGCCTCAGAGAACTGCTGAGGCGTGCCCTGGTCCATGGCCTGCACGGTGAGCTCGTACGGCTCCCCCCGCCCTTTGCCGCGCAGGGGCGCCGACACCGTCAGAATACCGCTCTCAGGGTCCAGGCCAAACAGTCCTGTTCAGTTGCGCCCGCTTTAAATACTGGACGGCAGTTTTTAATCGCGCTCAAATCTTTGAAGATAATGGCTCTTAAAGAGAAAAATCTGAGTTCCTGAAAAAAAAACAATACTAGTGAAATGTTATGTGAATGCTAGAAATACTCGTTTGCAAACGAATGGAATTGTTGTACTCGCATTGTGAAATATTTTGAGAGGAGTGATTAGATTGTACAACACTGTAAAGACAAACGTAGAAAATTTTGTAGAAATAGAGCACAAAACCAACCGAATATTCCGCTTCACATTGTGGTCGAATTTGAATTTGTCCCGAGATAGCCATGAACAACAAATGATCCAATCTAATCGAGATCATGCAACAGGCATCCAACACAAGAACACAAAACTACGTGTACGCTGGACTGATCTAGGATGTACAGGCAAGGAAGCCTGTAGATGAGAGACGAGCACGGAGTTCAAAAGACACAAGTAGCTTCAGAAATATTAGAGCAGTAACCAAGGGGGAGTTGCTCGCCACCAGGAGAGACTGACCATCGAGCGGTACTTGGTTCTCAGGCAGGAAGTACCGGACGAGGCCGTTGAGGCCGGCATCGGGGTCCCTGGCGACGACGTGCGTGACGGGGGCGCCCAGCGCAGCGTTCTCGGCCACCACCGCCGTGTACCCTCGCTCGCTCCACTCCGGCGCTTCGTCGTTCACGTCCGTCAGCTCAATCGAAACCTTACACGGATCAATTTATCTTATGAAAAACAGCGAAACGATTTCCACAGCTGAATCTATCTAAGGAAGAAAAGCAAAACGACACGCACTAATGAATTCATCTCAAGGAGAACAATAAAACGACTTGTTACACAGATGATTTAATCTTATGAAGAGCAAAACGACTTGCATGGATAAATTTATCTGCTAAAGAACATGAAAACGACTTGTTGCAGGGATAAATTTATCGTAGAAAAAACAGTAAACGACATGGGTATATAAATTTTATCTTTCAGTAAATTGACTTGTGGCACGGATTAATTTATCTTGCGAATGAGAGTAGCAAAACGAACAAATTTACTTTATGTACGCAGAAATTTTGAATTGTATAATTTATTGCGAATTAAAAATACAAGCAGACATGAACTTTGATAAAAGAGTTAAAATTACACATGCAGTAATTCCAGTGTTTCACAGTTACGTGCATTCGAATATCCGTGTCACGTTCGTACATCGGTTAACAACTGAATAGCAACATTAACGTCATTTCACCAGATAAACGAAAAATGCATCAACAATGTAATACTGAATCCCTAGCGAACCAATAATACTTGAACAAATCTCATACGTGGAAAAAATCAAAATCAGCACAATAGCTGTTCCTGCTTCTTATGGAGTAGAATTGAAGAGATAAAAAAAGCCCAAAGAAAGGGGGGGAATAAGAACATCAGTAGCGCGTGCTCTCATGAAGTAGAAGTGAAGAAACTAAAAAACAATAAAAGGGACGAAATAAGCACGACAGCTGCTCGATCGTGCTTTTCATGGAGTAGATGTGAAGAAAATAGAAGAGCCCACTGTTGGGAGTGAAACAAGAACAACAGCTCGTGCTTCTCATGGTGTGGAAGTGAAGAGAATATAAGAGCCCACTGTTGGGAGTGAAACAAGAACAACAGCACGTGCTTCTCATGGAGTAGAAGTGAAGAGCTAGCAAAAAAGCCACTAGAGTTAAGGGGGGCGTTACCTTGACAGCGGCCCAGCGGCTGGTGAGTCCGCCCCCCGGGGTATCGGTGGCGGTGACCTCCAGCGTGAGCACCGCCTGCTGCTCCCGGTCCAGCTCTGCGCCTCGGGCCACTGTGATCTGACGCACAGGCAAACTATCACGTGGTGCCTCTACATGTGCCAATAGAGTAAAATCCTATATCACGCAATGGAATACAATATAATAAAATGGATTAGATTAGGTTTGGAATAAATAAGAATAGATACACGTAGAATAATGAAGCCAGATCGAGCGGAGCAGCAAATTCTCAGGATGTTCTCGGCTCAATACCTCTGCAATATTTTAAGTGTATCCATTCTTCTCTACACCAAGTTATTCTCTTTTACACCAATGCAATCCTATTCTAACTTATTTTGTTTTGTTTTATTCCATTTTATTCCACGAAATTTTAATGTATTAATTATACATGATGTCAGATACTAATTCCGCACAGCCAATGAGGTATAGGATTAGAGTATAAAAGTTAACAGTTATAAATCATAAAATATGGGGATACTTCAGAGTAGATAGCTACGTGTCAAAATTCGGAGAACGACGATAGTAAAATCATTCATTTTACGACCGAAATCGAGAC
Organism: Platorchestia sp. MABIK; assembly: GCA_014220935.1. Lineage (NCBI taxonomy): Eukaryota > Metazoa > Arthropoda > Malacostraca > Amphipoda > Talitridae > Platorchestia > Platorchestia sp. MABIK. Next base: position 20,319 of record JACJUY010005739.1, read on the forward strand.
CGAAAAGTCGTTTAAAAGAAAATTTCATAACGAAACAGACCACAACATATTCAGGGCGGAAGTCGCTAAACAACAGCCTGATAACACGTGATTCTCTCTTCTCAGCACAGGACACAGAGGGTAATTTGAGCTTCAAAGGGATTCACCGTCAAATTGGAGTAACATAGATTTTCAAACCTAGATTAAGCAACAATAGGAATACACTGCCCTCAATCATTTGTTTCTACTAGTGACATGGGTACATGTTACGACACCCATGTGAGTGTATCAACTAATGATCCTTCCTTTAAGATATTTTAAAAAACAATGATGTGTCAATGATGTGTTTTTAGTATCATTTTTATTGACAATAAGCTGTTTTTCTTTGTTTCTTTCTAAAGGACAACAGTTCGTGGTTCACACTAAAGGACAACAGCTCGTGGTTCTCCACTCACCTCGCCGGTGGTGTCGTTGATAACAAAGAGCATGGCAGCCTCGCCGCCAAGGCTGTAGCGGACGGTGCCGAAAGCTCCGGTGTCAGGGTCGTCTGCATGCACCGTCACCACGGGACTCGGCCACCTGCTGTCCTCACTCACGCGAGCCAGGTATTCCTGATACGGTCCACGTAATGATCTCATTATATTATCTCAGTAATACAAGGACACTTCACGCGAGCCAGGTATTCCTGA
>JACJUY010005739.1:35511-57194 GCA_014220935.1 Platorchestia sp. MABIK
CAGACCTGTACACCCAAGACACACACGAGCCAACAGACCTGTACACCCAAGACACACACGAGCCAACAGACCTGTACACCCAAGACACACACGAGCCAACAGACCTGTATGAGGGCGAGTCAAACGCAGGAGGGTTGTCGTTCGCATCAGTCACGTTCATGCTCACAATAGCTGACGACACCGCCACGCCTTCCTGGCTGGCGATCACTGAGAACAGACGGGCGCTTGTGGACACAATATTTTGTTTATGCAAGTATAAAGGTGTACGACTGCAACGTAGATACGAGGTCTGCAGCGTAGATGGAAATGTAAAGAAAAATATTTAACTGTCTTACATATTTTATCGGAATGATCAGGTAGACGAGCTAATGTGACACTCAACACGTGAATGGAAAGCGAAAAATCTGTGTTGTAGGTCATGTTGGACACCTACTTCACCAATAATTTTAGGAAATACTTTTACTTCCCGTAGTAAATAGGATCAAAATTAAGAATTTCGTTTACTTTTCTTAGGCTGATTGGCGGGACTTGAGGTTAGTTTATTGGAATGACAAATAAGGGGAAAGTTGTTTCACAACGTTTAATTCAATACAAACATCACATAAATAATCGAGAATTTTAGAAGCGCATGTAGGCGTTGAAATATAATTTTTTAGTAGAGACACAGAATACACTATTAAAACAACTAGTGAAAGCGATCGTACTTAAATCAATTCACTTCATTCGCTGAACCTTAATACAGCAGGTTTTATTTTTACGATGATCACATCCATTCATTTTAGAGACCTAGCATAACGCTCTCGCTCGCGATTCTTCGAACTGCAGAAACTTTACCTTTACCAATTAAAAGATAAAAAATACAATTATTCCAAGTAATTTTTTAATCTTCAGAAATTTTACCTTTACCAATTGAAAGACAAAAAATACAATTATTCCAAGTATTTTTTTTTTCAACTGCAGAAATTTTACTTCTACCAATTGAAAGACAAAAAATACAATTATTCCCAGTATTAAAATAAATCAAAACTTTACCTTTTACAACAAACTGCGAAGCTTCAGGATTTTCGAAGTCTATTTTGGACGAGTCGGCCACCTTGAGGATGACCGGAGACCGACCCACCACCGTCTTCGGGAAGACGCTAAAGATGCTCGCGCTGCCACTAGGAGACACGTCTTCCAGGCTCAGGTCAAACTTGGCGTGATCTCCCAGGTCTCCGTCCGCCACCGTCAGGTCCAGTCCCGACAGCGGAGTGCCGTTCGCTGTAAAATGTATCGAGATGAAAGTCTTCAGGTGGAATGTTATGAAACTTACACAACACACAAAAGGATCTCGCAGGTAGCCTGCTCGAAGTTGATTTCCGATCTTTTACACAAGTTAATAAATCGGATTACAGACACACGACTGACCCCTCTTACATATTATGACAAGAAAACGAAAAATGTTCTGTATATTTGGTATTTATACTACGAAATAAATGGTATCTATGGGTTTCCGAAACACACCTCCTTACGTTCGATAAACATTTCTAGCATCACGTTGTAAGAGAATCCACTTGTTTTGTGAGCAGTTGGGCCCAGCAGTAATTTCTGAGTATTTGCACTGCAATTTTCTGGCAATTCTACTACTCTGTACTCAAGATTCTACAAAAGAGAATGTAAGCTCGAGTTATCTCAGTCCCGAGTCAAAAAATAACAATCAGCTAGTGAACATTTTCCCTTACTTTTATCGCACTTACTTTTATCGTCGAACCTACTGCTCCCAACCTCCGTAATCTAGTACGACAGATATGGCCACATCAGCTAAAAGCCATTATACGAGATCACTTTATAGCACCTATTGCTCTCACACTCTACGATTTGATACAACAGAAATTGAAAGTCCAGCGTGCAGACTAACCCAGATCTTCCCTGACAGTGACGTAGACCTCGTCTGCGCTGAACACAGGCAGCTGGTCGTCAGCGTCGGTGACGACGATGGTGACGGGGGCGGTGGTGACGTCTGCCTCCGATCCTCCGATCTCCTGCGCCTGTTATGGGGTGAGAACTATTATTAAAGCAAAAATTACGTTTTTCATGCTACTTTTTCAGTAATTACAGCGCCGCGTCGCTGGAGTGCTCACTAGCTCTGAGAGTGGAAAGTTCTAGTGGACTGAAGTCTATGTAGGATATTCATTAGTCTCATAATCCTCCACTAAAGTATTTATGGGGTATTAAGCACCTAGAATATTTTTCCTCTGCATTACACGCATCATTTAATGAATTCAGCAGTGAATAACGCCAATGAAGAAATTTTGTTAGCATGTATCTAAGAAACACGGATTGAAAATACTTTTGCTGCAACATAAATTCTCTGTTATTATGGTCAAAGAGACGAGAAAAAGGTAAATTAATCGAAACACGATCAACTAATTGATTAGTTTTCTACAAGCTCTTGATAATTTGTATAAACAACATCCTACCATTTGCATGTTTGTGAACTTGTGAAGGAACAATGATACTAAGAACTGCATCTAAATAAACACAGTGAAAAAATTTTGTGAATCACTTTTTTCTAACATTCGTCCTGCTACTTTTAACTTGCACAACCATAAGTGTACTAAAATGAAGTCTCACTTTGGCCCACACCAACTTCTTTAATTTAACTTAAAATAAGACAATACAGGACTCAGAGCGACACTCATTACCTCACATTATGATCCTTGCTACGACTGCTATTTATACCGTTCAAACTGTATTAAATTATAATTTTAACGATTAACCTTACGCTTCTTTGTAACTACTTGTTCATTCAGCCACCCGCCCTCAATAACAATACCTTCTTCACAACCTAATTCGTTCAGGCACCCACCCTCAATAATAATGCCTTCTTCACCACTTAGTTCGTTGAGCCACCCGCCCTCAATAATACTCTCTAACATCATTTTTGCTACCACGATTCAGTTCAGCCACCCTCCCTCAATCAAACCTTCGCCAGCTCTTTCATTTACCAGTCCTGAATAACGACGGCATCTTTACTATCATATGTTCGTTCATCCATCAGCCCTGAATAATAACACCTTCTCCAGTACAAGTTCGTTCATCCCCCAGCTCTGACTAAAAGTGTTTTTCTCACTATCCCACGCTCATTCATCCTGTAGCCTTGAATACCAATGAAGTTACTTTGATCATGAAGGAGTAGAGGCCGCCGTTGTTCATGATGTCAGGATCCTCCCTGTCCAGCAGCTTGTGTGACGTGGCGATAACGGCGTTGGTGACGCCGTTATCGTCTTCGTGCACGTCCTGCAGGACGAAGTATTCCTTCGAGTCTCCCTCGAGGGAGAGGGTGAGGGGACGAGGACGCCCCTTGTCTGCGTCCTGCACTCTGACGCGCAGCACACGCGTTCCCTGAAGCAGCTCACGCGACTGTAAAATTGATACAATTTTTCCTCAACCGCTCCTTTTTCGCCTCCTAATCTAATTGCGCTCATAGAGAAAGAGGGTGTCCTGTGTAACCTCTCTCATCCGTCTCCTCCGTTTTCTACATCACCAGAGGAGCTGCCGGGTCTGGTAAAAGAATCTCTCGAACTCGGAATCGAACTGGGGCCTCTCTCACCCACAGCATAACGCTCTCACGGAGAACACAGACATATGTACGTAATAAACGTTCACTAACGATAAATGACAGCAAATGGGACTTCTGTTGAAACCCAAGTGAGCTGATTAAATTAAAGAGGTCAAGTCACGCCAGAAACATGGTATCGCTTGTACACAAAGACCTTGTGAAATTATCAACGGATTTTATAAGAAAACCTATCATGACAAACAAACATAAACGGACACAAATGCACCTTTTTGGCTGCACGATCAGTTTCGGAGAACACAATGTAAATAATTGCTCGCATAAGTTCATGACTTACAAATGCGAATAATGCTTTGATAAAATTATAAAATGCTCTTCGAAATACGGCCCGTTGGGGACCGAGAAATCGAACTTCGCTGAAGGAGACGCGACTCACTTGAGCGATGCCTCAAGATTTAATCCAACAGAATTGAAAGTCCTGCGTATAGCGTCCAGACTAACCCAGATCTTCCCTGATAGACCTCGTCTACTCACTTGCGAGATGCCCTCCCTGACGGTGGCGCTGAAGGGGCTGTTGAGGAAGACGGGCGGCTCGTCCTGCACGTCAGTGAGCATCACGGACACGGTCGCCGAGCTGCTCAGCCCGCCGTCCTCGCCTCCATCTCTGGCCACCAGCTGCCGAGCGGGTAAGAGCATCAATGATGTCAAAACAACTTCGAAAGAACAAAAGTCTCATAGAATATACTTCATAAACTAGCAGATAGATGGACAGAGCTTGATGAACAAGGAAATATTTTCTTAACTAATTTTCTCATCAGTTCAAATTTGCACAACAACGCATCAAATAGAGGGCCGCCGGAACTCTCTACCGGACGCCTAAACCGTGTTTATTGTAGTCGTGATCCATCTTTTTTCAAGATTTCTGGACACTTAAACCATGCTTACAGTAGTCGTACTCGTTTCTCCCAAAACACTTGAATCGTGTTCACTGTAATCCCGAGCCGTCTTATTTTAAATCTTATGAGCACTTAAATCGTGTTTATTGTGCTCGCGGTCTATTAGTTTTTCCTCTTAGATGATTCAAATCCATAACCCACTGACCACAATGTCGTACTGCTGCGTGAGCTCGTAGTCCAAGGCTCTGCTCAGAGAAATGACCGCCATGGCCTCACCGTCGCCAGTCCGCACGGTGCGCACCTCGAACACCGAGCACGCGTCGCCGCTCTGAACATAACAGAAACACAGATGTTAATTAAGACATGAGTACTGTATGCTGACAATGAAAGCGTTGATTTCGTTGACCCTACTAGCACTTATAAAACAAAAATTAAATATTTTATGCTTAACGTATCATCAAAAATAAAATTATGATGCCATTAGTTTAGAGTTTAAAATGGTATGAGTACCTTTTCCGGTTTGGTTGTCTTTACAAATTTTTAGATATTTTGGAGACATATTGAACTTATAAATCATGGAATTGTGTTGATAATTAAGTGAATCTTCTTTAACAGAATAACGCAAGCCATATTTCCATGACAGATGCATGACAATATTCTTTTCTATGAATAAAATCGGAAATGAACTTCCGAGACCATAGGCAGGAGCTGATCTCAATTCTAGTCACTTAACTGAGACACACAACTACTAAATGACTATCTTTATTGGGCATTTCGCAGTACACTGCAGCTCGTAAAAGAATTAGACAAAAAAGCCACTTACCGAAATGAAAAAAAAAGTCGTATTCGTGAGCATAGACAGAAATTGAATTCCAGTCTAGTCCCTTAACTGAGACACACAAATCTAAACAACCATTTCAACAGATATTTCCCAACACACTGCAGCTCTTAAAAGAGTGAGATAGAAAAGCCAGGCTTTGCATTAAAAATTTCTTAATATAAAGGTCCTTAATTCATAGACAAACCCTACGAGGTTTACAAACAATGAAAATGTACTTATTGAGAAATAAGCATGCTATGTAGAGCGCTTTTGTACATGCATATGGCTCCAAGAAGAGGGGTAGTGAGAGTGCACCTCTTGAGCAGAGCAGAAGATGTCCACGTCGCTGTTGGGGCCGGAGTCTGCGTCACTGACGATCACGTCGCTGTACAGCGTCGCTCCCACCGACGCCGACTCCTCCACCGTGAACGAGTACGGGCCAGCTCTGAACCTAAAGTGTTAAATAATAAGGATTCCAGAGTTCAAAAGATCGCTGATTGTCAGCAACTGTTAAATAATGGGAATTCCAGCGTTTAAAAAAAAAACGAATATCATGTGGCTGCAACATGATCCCAAAAATAAATGAAGAAAGAATCGCTCGTGCAAAAAAATGCTCAACCTCGACTTCATCATGGATAGGATCATGTTTACTTTAGAGTTTGACGTCCTCTACTACAGCGTCCTGAAAATGTCTTTGATAACGGACCCAATACTGACTGAGTAAAGGGAAAATTTCGAAACAATCAACTCAAAAACTGTCAAAGTTAAAGTCAAGCGTAATCCAAGTTAAATACAAGCGTAATCCAAGTTAAATACAAGCGTAATCCAAGTTAAATACAAGCGTAATCCAAGTTAAATTCAAGCGTAATCCAAGTTAAATTCAAGCGTAATCCAAGTTAATTCAAGCGTAATCCAAGTCAAATTCAAGCGTAATCCAAGTTAAATTCAAGTGTAATCCAAGTTAAATTCAAGCGTAGTCCAAGTTAAATTCAAGCGTAATCCAAATCGAATTCAAGCGGAATCCAAGTTAAATTCAAGCGTAATCCAAGTCAAATTCAAGCGTAATCTAAGTTAAATTCAAATTTAATTATGATAATAATCACCTCCTCAACACCGTAGACACGAGCTTTATGTCTCTAAGTAATTCCGGGATAAAAGCACCCAGTCAAGGCACAGTCATAAAGACAAAAATTTCCGTGATTGAAAAACACATTATTTTTAAAGCCTTAAATTATGAGACAGGACTCACTGAGGAGCGTTGTCATTAACGTCCTCGACAGGCACCTGCCGCTTCAGAGGTACGATGAGCGGCGGTCCTCCGTCCTCTGGCTCAACTGAAATATGTAGAAAAAAAGTTGATACCTGAAATGTATTACAACGCATTGGATTTTAAATATTTTTTACCACAAAGGTCTTAAATTGATAGACAAGCCATACATGGTTTACAAACAATTGATATGTACTGACTGGCAAATAGGCATGCTATGGAGAGCTTTTTTGTACGCGCCGCTCCATCGTGTTTTATCCAAGGCTCAATTGCAAGCAACATACGACTCAACAGTGCGGCACACAGGCTTTATTCCACGGTGTATAGGGCTAGATTGTATTCTACACAGGGCTCCTGCATTTTCTAGATGTTATCTAAATTCCACGGCTTATACGGCTAAATCGTGTTCTACACAGGGTTCCATCCTTTTTCTAGACGTAATCTATATTTTACGGCTTATACGGCTAAATCGTGTTCTACACAGGGTTCCATCCTATTCTAGACGTAATCTATATTTTACGGCTTATACGACTAAATCGTGTTCTACACAGGGTTCCATCCTATTCTAGATGTAATCTAAGTGAGGCATGTATTTGTGAGTTACGAGTACACAGGGCTCGACCTTAAGCTATATAAGCAATTATGAGTAAATTTCGATTGTTGGCATTAGAAACGGTTTTAGATTAGAAACGGTTTTCTAATGGTCTTTCCCCTTTTCATTGCATAGAGATACTCATAATGAAGCATTCACTAGAATGTTTATAATAAAACCGTCTCCACTCGACGCTAAATTCAAATTTGGAATTCAGACGGACCCTAGCATTTTGTCTGAGCAAACTCCACTGAAGTAATACATAATTCATACTCCGAGTGAATTCAATTAAGAAATAAAGTTTCATAAAAAACTATAATGAAGCATCTATATTTGGACATTAACCGAACAGGTTTATTTTTATAAGTTGAAAATTACTTTTTTGGGCTAACATAGGAATTCGAGAAAGTCATTTTAATTGAGAATAAATCGAGTTTACACCTCATAAGTGCTAAAAAAAAGAGCGATGCATCAACATAATTCCAGGAAATCATCGGCAGCTCAAGAAAAATTCCAAACTGGAATATAGCTTTCACATTTAACATAATCTGCGTTGAAATACAAAGCTCAACGACATATTTTTCACCCCATAGTTGCCTATTATTTAAACTGAGTTTGAAACACGTCAGAAATTTGACCAACTCAGTAAAGATGCTAGAATATCTAAACAAAGGAAGAAAGCACTATGAAAGTAAAAGATGCACCTTTTGCCCCAAACACAGCACTGGTTAAGCTTAGTTACACCGCCGCCCTCTTCTTCACCATGAATCACAGCTCGTACAACTCATGTGCAGGGTGAGGCACAAAAACTCGAACTCAGATATTAAACGACAATAATCAGTTGAATTATATTTGAGCTGTTTCTTTTATTGGCAGGAGGAATTTATCAGAGATAGGTACTGTACGCGAAAATAAAAATATCAGAGTTAGGGTGATCCGCCCTTGATCAAGAAAATTGGACGTAACTTAAACATTGGCGCTCACCGGAGACTGTGATGATGGTGTCGATGACTTCAGCCGCCTCCCTGTCAACGGGCCTCACTAACGTGACGTCGCCCGTGACGGGGTTGACGCTGAGCACATCTCCTGACGCGCTGAACGTCACGGGCCGGTTGAGGGGGTCACGCCCTCGTAAAGTGTACACCACCGTGCCCACTGGGGTGTCTTCTCTGTACATAATGAAGGTGTACACGGTACAGTGGTGCTCAACAAACTTGTTGAACAATACCGAGTAACTTGATCATATGTTCTAACCAACATATGTATCAAGTACATCAGCATGCATCTCAGAAACAAATCTCTACACACGATCAAAATGCTATTCCGTCTTCCTTGCATATTACGAGGGTGCACTGCACACGGTACAGTGGCGCTCAACGATCGTGTTGAACAATACCTAGTAACTTGAGCAGATGTTCTAAACAAGTATCAAGTACATCGGCATGCATTTCAGAAATAATAACTCTACTCACAGACCAAAATGCAATTCCGCGTGAAAGCAGTCATTTATGAACTCGCACAAAAATCGCTAATTATTGACAGGCACATCGAAGGCAAAATGTTTCAAATCCATTTAATGTGCTTAGTCATGTAACTACATCGTTCTGGTTTTAGAACTCAAGCCTTGGGTAATTTTCATCTGATTTGCACCTACCGCTGCGTGCGTGCGCACAGCGCCGGAAATGCTTAGAGATTGTGTTCTAGTATTTATGAAAAGTCGTCATTGCAGCGACCTGTTGAGCGATGGCTCAAATTTTTCTCTCATTCTGCCATACAGCATATTGTCATTTTAACATCACACGTCTGGTCGCTTTATCCAAACACGGCTATCGAGAATACCAGCACTTGGATCGTGAAAAGTACAAGGACAAACACACGGCACACACATAACAGCGGCGAGGTGAACTTATTACAATGTACGACTAATTTTGAAAAGCAAAATACACACGAGAAAGCAAGTGTAGAACAAAACTCGAGAGATAAACTTAAACATAGGATTTATCATTATAATAACTAGAATAGGGCCAACAATAAACTAGAAATGTATAGGTCAGTTTTTAAATTAGAAATTTATTGGTGAGCGCACCTGACTTTAAAGTCGGCCATGTCGCCGCCCTTGAGGAATTGTGGCGATTGTGCGGTTACAGTGGCAGCGAACAGAGCCACAACTGCCACGAGGTGCCACCGTCTCCACTCTCGCCCTGTCATGCCTGCAGCCGTATCCTGCACACGATAATAAAGCTCCATCACGCGCGAAACAAGTTACTTAATTCAACGCAGCAACAGCATCGCCTCTTCGTGCACTTAACAAGTTATGGGACGAAAAATAAACAACTATAATATTCGCACAAGTCTACAGATCATTGAATTGCGCTGTATTGTGCACACAACAGGTTATATGTGCGTAATTCACTGTACAAAACAGGAATGTAACTTAACACACACTGAAACACTTCTTGGGTGAAACAAGTCATTTCATTGAATACAAACAACAGCTACTTAACTCAGACCAAAATATGCATCATCAGCATGCGTCTCAGAAACAATAACTCCAAACGCAGATCAAAATGCTATTGCGTGGGAAAGCAGTCCGTAATTAATAAACTCGCACAAAAATTGTAAATTATTAACAGACACATCTAAGATAAAAGATTACAAATACATTTTATGCTGCTTAGTCATGTAACTACACCGTTTCTGGTTAAATAAAACGTTCTCGTTGAACTCACGATCACCTAGCACATGAACTTTTCTACCATCGGTAAGACAATCTCTTCATGAAGCAACGGGCAATGTTTAAAGCACTTCCGGTTATTGACATTCAAGTCTAGCAAAACAGCCTTTTTAAAAGTAATCTCAATGTGTTAGTTCCTTGCATTGTGTTTGCCTTTCTCCCTTGTAGTATACTTTACCGGCTCGTTATTTCACTGTAACTTCTACTCCTGTTGCAACCCCCTATTTATAATTGAAAATAACGCTTGTTTGGTTTGCTTGTTTGTTTGATATCCATTCATATTCCAACTCTTCAATTCACGGTCATAATGACCGTGTGTCTCTAATTTATGAATTAAACAGTTTGCTTGCTATGACCTAAATTTACCCCGAAATTCAAGCACATGAATAAAAAAATCGAAAAAATAAGAAAACGATATTCAAACCGTTCACCTGAATAGTTTTTACGAATGAATTAGAGTTTTAAATTGTACAAACGCCTTCATTTTCAATAGCAAGAGTACAATAATTTTCTTACTGCGGGAGATGTTTAAACCTAAAGCGAATTCTCGAATGAAAGCCATCCAAGTCATATTCGTAACTCTCCAAACCTTAGTTGTTTTTCTCTATAAGTAGTTCATGTACTACAATTTAGAGGTAATACAGGTTACTTAGCGCTTAATTCAGAGAGAAGCACTCAGGGAAATTTTTTTGCTTGAGGAAAATTCTATATTCGGAAACAATGCACCAATTTTTTTCTTTCGATTTGTTTCTTTCTTTCTTTCTTTTCTCTCTCTTTCTTTCTTTCTATCTAAACACGGAAACACGAGCGCCAAGAAGAACGGCAGTCCGGACACGGAGCTAATAAGTGAAGGATTACCGACGTGCATCTTTGCAGCAGTCGAAGCTGCCGAGAGTTCCCGTGAGAACCTGTGAATGCTTCCAGTTATGACCGCAACCGCGACCGGTCGTGAGAACATTAATCTCGGAATTATTTCCAGGGATGCATTCCACGCTCTAATTCTGGCAAATTTCATAAATGCTTAAATGGAGAATTACGAGACTAATAATTATAATACATATTATTTAGTCCACTGGTACTTTCCACTCTCAGAGCTAATATGAGGACGCCAACGATGCGCTGCTGTTATTACAGAAAAAAAGAAGTATGAAATACGTCATCTTTACTTCAAAAATATCCAATTATTCAGTATTCATTCATTAAAAGTTTCAAAATTTCTCCTAAATGGAAGCTCATCATTTAAAAAAAATGATAACAGTGTGAAGGAAGCTCTAAAACGTCATGTCGTATTCAAAAAAGAAATAAACACAATAAATCAATAAACTATAACGCTCACACAATCAGTTTTTTCAATGACGGCTTGATTCACGTGAAGTATATGAGTGAACGCATGAAACAAAGCCCTCGGAACATCAGGTTTTCGTTCCATATTGGAGTTTCGGTGCGCACGAGCAGGCCGCCGTTATGCAGAGCGTAACCCACTGCAGCTGAGGTCCCCATTGTGGGGCGCTGGCTTCCTGTGCCGCAGCACCGCACCAGCCGCGATATCTGGGACGTTTACGACGCTCGGGCCGTGCTACGCTACTTACTACACACTGAGGGCCATGGTGTACGTGGTAATTATACCTAGCATCCAGGTGCTAAGCAGATTGATTTGTGTGCTAAGCAGATTTGTGGAGTTTTTGTATTTTGGTTTCACTTTGTATTTTACTTTCCGAATCCATTTTTTATGTAAGTGGATTTGTGCAATTTTTGTACTGTGTTTTCTCTTTGTGTTTTACTTTCCGTATCGTTATGTCGAGTATATTAGCGACTATACCTAGCACCAAAGTGCGACGCATGCAGACGGGTTTGAACAGTTTAGTGTTTTGGTTAGTCTTCATGTTTTACTTTTCGCATCCTTTTATTTTAGCACCGGACGTGACAATTCGTAAACGTTTGCAGTGAACATATTCCTTTATGCTGGTTCACCTTCCTACACTGCGAATGAGGTTTCCTAAAAATCGATCAATTCGTTCCATGGTCCAAGGTGTTATCGTACAGATCCAATTACGATTGAGCAAGATATTGCCATTTGGAGATAATTGCTGCTGAGCAACGTGCAATTATATTGGGCAAGATACATTACACAAAAGAGTGACCGAGTGCTCGTAACAATGAACTGTTTCAAAGTTTCACCAAATGCCGTTTTTTCGAGTCTTCAACTGCAAAATATGCAGTACTTTGTGCCTAATACCCTACCTTTACGTGTATTATTTCATTAATATATCCAAATTAGGCATTCAGGGAGAGCACATGATATTTGAAGATCAGATAAATTAGTTTAAGCCGCCGTAACCATCACAAAAGTGTTCCAAAGAGAGGAAGAAGGCAGGCTACATTTAGTATGGAGTAAAGGTAAATAGGAATTAAGGTGTGTTGATAGGTGAAGTGTCAAGAGCCTGCGTGGGGAAAAGATAATATTGGATTTTTAACTCCATTTCCGGCCAATATCCCACCTATATTCATTTTAGAATTCGTAATTAAAAACCATTATTTTGAGACATCAAGTAAACTCCTACGTGCTTCTTGGTTGGTGAATTAAAATTAAAATTATCATACTTGATACCTAAGGTACACCCTCATTTAATAAAGGAATGCTCTGCCAAGAATCTGTGATTGAAAAGAGCGGAAATTACACTAACAGAAGCAAAGTTCAGGGTGAGCAACTCGATCAACTGACTTCGCAATTAAACAGATACGTATTCAAATATCGATCAATTAAGATGTCAGGGCTTCCTCTAATCTTAAAAACCTTCATTTGACTCGTATATTATATGGATTTACGGCAAAACTGAGTCTTTTTAAAAATAATGCGGTGCCACATGAACCATTTAACATTTGTTAACTCTATTTGGTTTTCAACTTTTAATATGTTGTTAAAGCTAAATTTTATTCTTTAAAAGACCAATTTTGAGTTCTTGGTCAGGAAAGGAAGAAATCCGGCATCCCTGCTCAAAAGCCTCATTTCAGCTGAGGCAACATCAGCCGCAGACGTGAATTTCAAGGGAAGATAAAACACAAGTTTTACTAGTAAACTCACCCAAGAATAACACACACCCAAATATACGTGAGACACATCATTTTGACAAGTCACTCTAAATTTTAAATTCTTAATTAATGATTCATTTTCGTCGTCGGAGTTGGAGAAAATGTCTCAATTTATAATTGCCATTTCTATAGCCTTTGGCATCCACGTAGCTTTCTTGCACCACCTTACGAGCTTCAGTAATGAAGCATGTCAACTCATTTCGTCACTGCATTCGGGCTAAATGTGTCCTGATTGTCAAAATACGATTGCCTAAACTTTAAAAGTTGAAAGGGTGATTGGCTAATTTTTAGTACCTTACCATACTAAAAAGACGTACATTTTTCCTTACAATCTTTATTCATTTAATTCATCTGGTCTCGCAAGCAACAATGTGTTATATTCGTACGAAGCGCAGCGGCGCTCCCGAGACAGGAGGATAATAAAGAATGCTTCCTCCACATGTCAAATGACAGTGTTTAAGTATTATTAAATTGAAGCGAATGCATCACTTCCAAAATGGAAAGTACAATGAGCGTGTTTTTCAAAATTTTACGATTTTGAACGGAAAAGGTAAATGCATCATTTTGAGTGAAATCTGAAATCCGGTCTCGAAATCCCTTTACTTGGAAAATTATGGCTCTGTGTACATGATTTATCCACATTTATGATAACAAATTTTACTTCATAAATTCAACTGTAGATTAATCGAAATTAACTAAAGGATTCCTTCGGCAGAACTGTTCACTTTAATACGCTACAAACTCTATAATTAACATAAAACAGTAAACAGAACTTAAGTGTGACGAGTCAGTGCACTTTACTGAAATCAACTAGTCGTTGCACACAAGCAGATATGCTGAAGGTACATCACGGTGAGGTACATGCACTCCGACTGGACCAGACTTGCAGTCCTTGCTGCCAACGAGTAAAGGGTGCACCGTTACAAACAAATATCAGCATTCCGTTGCAAACGAGTTGGTAGGCTTTCCAAAATTCTGGCATTTTCTGTTTTCATGCAGCACAAACACATACCACGAAAATATTCAACTAATAAACAATAAGAAAAAAATAAAAGTATCGTCCGATGATACTCAGGATCAAAATTTTGACACACCTGTAGCTGATTGTGAGCTGACGAGTACCTCCTTCTTCAAGATTCTTTATCGGGTCAACACTTTCACATGTTTTTACACGATGTTCTGTTACGTGAAATTCTTAATAAAAGGGAAGGAAACTAAGTTACTTCGACATCAATGGGAGGAGAATAATCAGAACTAATCTAAGCTCAAGAATTTACGAACACAAAAGTTGCACGTATCTCACAGCGTTGAAGTCTCAACAGTGTGCGGGTCAACACTGACAGGTAAGTGCGGCTCTTCCTTCAGGGCTGCTTGCACTGCCAGATGTACGATACTTTTCATCTCTGCATTCTTCATGAATGAGTTCCTATACTTGAATCGTAAAACGGAAGAAGATATAACGGAAACTGTACATCCACAACCACACTAATGTTGTATTTCTAATCATTCTGTTTCGAGTGCAGCAGAACGAACTGCACCCTTTCATTCCTCAATTTTAACCCGATTGATAAACCGTTTTTTGAGCCCAGGCAACAGAAATACTGCATGTGGTTACTATGGTACCCATACCTTCTACGTACGTCACCGCTTCCGCACCTTCACTCTGGTCTATTTCAAACAATTCATAGAGTACTGCAAATTGGACTTGGTATATTACGTTATAGAGTATTACATATGATTATTTCTCATTGTATTAATTAAGTCCTCGACCTGGGAATAAATAGGTCAAGATTTTCAATAACTAAATTACTCACGGTGCTTGTACAAGTAACACATTTCTCTACGTAAAAACACTTGGAAAGAGCAATTTAAACACTTCATCACTACTTCCATTTCAGCTTAGTTCCACAAAAAGAGTCTAGTGCACAATATGTACAAAGAACTGGGTCATAAACAGTGCATGTAAAGTAAACTGAAAGCGAAGTTCCCTTCCGTTATCTTCACTGATTGTGCAAGGTATTTGAATTTCAATAATCGTGTAACTTGAAGTGATCACTTATATTTCCTCATTAGTACACTTCGAACAATTTTGAAACAGCTGCTGTTTATTTCAGTCAAAACTTATCTGGCTTCTATTGATACAGTGACGGTGTCAAAATTGGTTAAGCTTCAATGTTCTGAAATTTTGAATTATTTTCACTGTTTTTGATAGAGAATTAAAATGGAATGTTTTTGATCGCCTTCAAGTCTGCATGTTTTTAGAGCAATTAGCGTTCGACACAACCTTCATGCAAAGTAAATTTTTTCCTTTACAGAGAAGAGTCTTATTTATTTTTAATTCCTTGAATGTTTTATAGCTCTTTCGGCTTGAGTTAGTTAACATTTATGGATTGTAGTGCTCACCGATGCCAAATGTAATCTTGAAACGAAATGTTCGTCTTCCAGATATGTGCTGCCACCGTTTGTAGATATTTAAAAGAGTGCCTAAGCCATGGCCAAAGCTCAGTACTGTTCAAGGATAAACTGCATGCGTGGATGTGATGACGCTCGCCTTGAATGACGCTGGAGCAAATGCCACTTAACATCGTCATTCTATTATTTTTCTATCGAGGAGAGGAAGAATGTCATCGATAGTGAATATAGTGGAAAATTCTGTATAGTATTTTTTGTGTCAAGTTCGTTGGAGAGCTGTGAACTGTTTAGCAGGCTAAGCGGCGTTGCATGCTTTTACGGTGGTTGTGAGCAGATGAAAATTTTGTACACTATTTTCAGAATCCGTTTCAGGAAAAATTACTGGAAGTTGTTGTCATGACGTGTTTTGCTAGTAAAACCAGTAGTTTTGGCTGACATTTCTCACAGGGAAAGGTAAAACTTTGCATGAGAGTTTCTGAGATGTAAGAGAATTTTGCATTGCTCATTTCTGTGGTATTAACGAAAAATGAAGCTTTGGCGGAGGAGGAAATTAAGATCACCAGGTACTGGAGAGATCTAATTGCCACTTTGTTTTACAATGAGGAATAAAGCCAATACCTCATCTTAACTATATTTAAACCCGCCTGTCACAAAGAGATCTTTAATTATTTCTGATTAACTTATAGAAAACAACTTAAACTACGAAATTTGTGATGTAGAAACTCAGGAAATTAGGGAAGTAGGCTTTCGTGATCTCAACCGCTATCTGAATCTATGCTCAATGCTAGTGAGCTCAAAACTATATTATATATATTTAATTGTCATTTCTTTCAGCAGCAATGGGCTTGGTAAATCATAATTTTAACGGGCAGATTAAAATGAGATATTGTTCTCGAATTCTTGACTGGAAAAATTCCGATTTAAAACTCGATTTGAAATGAGCTCAGTTCGTTTCGTAAAATAATGAAATGCAAGTGCTTTGGCCTCCATTATCCTCCTATATGGAAAATCAGCCATAAATATGAGGAGCTATGTTAAATATGTGTGTCTAAAATTGATGAGATAAAAGCATTAAAATCTGTGCATTTTTGTAATAGAACGTTCGTGACTAAAATTGTGTTCCTTTCTCTAAGTCAGCTGAAAAAGTTAATTGATTTATTCTTAACTGATTCAGGGACAAATTATTATCCAACAACCGTGTGTGTGCTGACAGTGGTGAGATTTGTGTGAGGTTCAAGACTGAATCATTGCATTGTGAGAGCTTCTCTGCAAAATATTTTGGCAAGGCTTAGCTCAACGCGTCCCTCCAATCCACATCATATGACCTCGGAAAGCGAGGAGTCTCTCGATCTGGCCATGAGTAGAGTGCTCTTTCAAATTATTTTCGTCCTAATGTGACGGAAAATATGAGGCCATATCAATGATTACATTTTTCTAAGACAGTCCAGCATTTCAACTGTGATTCTATTCATTACTTTAGACATGTACGTCAACTTTATGATCTCATACAACCCGCAAGAGATATCTGATTAGACTTCACTCTGCCCAGAATCACAGGTCAACGCTTCTGTGGAAGCCCAAACCTTGAATGTTGATGTCGTCTGAGGCCAACTGAGAAAAGCATCTCAAAAAGCAACATAAGTGCCACGGCGAAAAAGCTACACTGGGTAAAACAGCTTCTGCATCATATCTTTTCCATGGCGTATCTTGGGTACGGCAATATAGAATAATAATTGAAGTTTTTGAGCTACAACATAGATGGGGCGATGAAAACATAAAGCTTAAAATGCTAGCTTATCAACACTATCAAGGAATTGAAAATAAAAAGAAAACTGTGTTTTTAGATGCTATATAGTTTATTGGAGGAGAGGGAAACGTCACACCTTGTTGTCGCTGTTGAGTAAAATGCACAAATATAAAAAAATGTTGGAATAATCTCCACCATATCATCATACGTCACACCACATCTTTTATTTTTCCCCGCTGAATCCTCGTTGTGAACTAAACGATGTTTAATGTAGACTCTACCTACACTGGGTAAAACAACCTCAACGATGACATTGTCAACGTAATCTTTGACTCAACTAAAAAAGTATATTTGAATTGGTGCATCAAGAGAGAGATAATTTTTCTGTTCTTACGTTCCCTGGGTGCTGCTTTGATATGTGATCTTGTCGCCGATATGATTCTAGTTAATTCAAGTGGTTAGGGAAGCTTAAAATAATTCATCTCAGTTAAGTTTAACTAACTTATCTTGAATTAACTTATCATTTCTTAATTAATATACTGATTCTTCTTTAATTTTCTTATGTACTGTCTCATTGAACTGTAACGTTTTTTTTTTGGTGTGTAAATTAAACAATAAAAATTTTATTATTTTTTATTATTCTATGTACAAACTAATCAGAAAACGGAAAAAAAGAAACAGATCAATATAACATGTAAACGTTGTGCTCCCCGTGAAGTGATCGATATGTGATCGGAATGTTCTTGTATTTACTCCTCATTTTTTTCAGTACCGGGATTTTTGAATCCTGCCTTGTTCTTTGAAAATGTTTTTCCCCAGCGAATACAATCGCCCCGTCTTCTAATGTTTCTATGTTGCAACGCTTCATTTGGCGCCTATTTTTGACTCGAGATGTGGGCCTGAGTTTCTCATCTTGAGTTGCCCTTTCATTTTGGCCTTTTTCTCTAGATCGGTGACTAAGTGCATTTTATCTTTTTTCGGTGGACGAACCGTTTTTTCTAAAAAGAATAGCTATTTGTTGTTCATTTTTCATTTTTAGATTGAATTTTTTATCTATTTTAAACTTTTTTTACTTTTCAAAATTTGAAAAATCTGGATTGATATACCTTGTCGCCGTATCCATGATACGCCGTCAACGATACAGCGTGCCGAAATATATTCTCGACTCCGAGATAGCACAACAAAGTAGCACCCATTCCTCTTAGTTCTTTGGTGCTAATCATCTAGTAAGCTTGTGTGTGCTGACGATGGTGAGATTTGCATGAGGTTTAAAAACTGCATTGCGATACCTTCTGTGCAAAATATTTTGTCAAGGCTACTTAGGCTTAACGCGTCCCTCCAACCGACATCATATGACCTCGTTGAGCGAGGATTCTCTTGATCTGAGCATGAATAGAGGTGCTCTTTCAAATTATTTTCGTCATGATGTGACGGAAAATATAAGACCATTTCAATGATTACATTTTTCTGAAAAAGGTCAGCAATTCAATTGAAATTCCTTTGATTACTTTAAGAAATGTACGTCAACTTTATGATCTCATAGAACCCGCAAGAGATGTCTGATTAGACGTCACTCTGACCAGAATCACAGGTCGACGCTGCTGTGGAAGCCCCAACCTTGAATGTTGATGTCGTCTGAGGCCAACCGAGAAAAGCATCTCGAAAAGCATCATTAGTGCCCCGGCGAAAAAGCTACACTGGGTAAAAAAACCTCTTCATCATTTCCTTTCCATGGCGTATCATGGATACGGCAATATAGAATAAAAATTAATATTTTTGAGCTACTAGATGGGGCTGTAGAAATATAAAACTTAAAACGGAAGCTTAGCAATACTATCGAGGAATTGAAAGTGAAAGAAAACCAGTTTTTCAGGTACTATGTTTTGTTGGAGGAAGAAGGAAACGTCACACCTTGTTAACGTTCAAGAGAAAAATGCGCAAATTTTAAAAATGTAATGATGGAAATCTGTATCACATCATAGGTCACACCAAATCTTTTGTTTTCCCAGTTGAATCCTCGTTGCAAGGTCAATTTAAAAAGTTTGTTGGTGTCTCAAGAAGAAGATAATCTTATTTTTTGTTCAACTTCATTTCTCGTGTTGTACGATGGTATGCGATTTTGTCGGCGATTCCAGTTTATTCAAGCGGTTAGGGAAGCTTAAACTAACTAATCTCAGAGCTTAGCTAACTTATCTTGAATTAACTTATCCTTCTTAATTAATTTTCTGATCCTTCTTTAATTTTCTTATGTACTGTTCCATTGAACTATAATGTCTTCTTTTTATTGCGTAAATTAAGCAATAAAAATTTAAGCAATTTTATTATTTTATGTACAAATTAAACAGAAACCAGACAAAACAACAAATAGGTCAATATAGCTTGTCAGTGTCGTTTTCGTTGTGCAGTAATCGAAGTGTGATTGGAGTGTTCTCATATTTATTCCTAATTTTTTTCAGTATTGGGATTTTTCAATCTTTCCTTGTTCTTTGAAAATATTTTTTCCGAGCGAAGAGAATCGCCACGCCTTCTATTTTTTCTACATCGCATTGTTTCGTCTGGCGCCTATTTTTGGTACGGGATGTGCTATTCTAACTTTTAATTTAATAGTAGCAGTTTTCTCTACGACGATGACTAAGTGTATCTTTTCTTTTTTCAGTCGATAAACTATAGTTTCGAAAAAGACAGCTATTTCTCTTCATTTTTCATTTCTTGGTTTAGTTATTCAGCTATTATTTAAAGCTCTATTAGCTATTATTTTAAGCTCTATTTTTTAAAACTTTTTCCAATTTTTTTCAATTTATCCAAAATTGAAAAAATGGATTTATATGCCCTGTCGTCGTATCCATGTTACACTGTCAACGATATCGCGTGCCGAAATATTTTCTTGACTCCGAGATTGCATAACAAAGTAGCGCCTCTTCCTTTAGTTCTTTGGTGCTTATTTATCTCAGTATAAAATAGCGTGGTAATTAGTCTTAAATAAGACAGTTAAGAATCGTACTATCGTACCAAAACAGTTAGATCTTTATGCAATGCTGCATTTAAGTTTAAATGTTTGCAAAGAACTTCTAAAGAAACTTGTTGGTTAATAAACTTAATAATTTCTTCTAATAATTTAAAAACTGTTTTCTGCCGCATACTATTCGGTGAGTGAGCGTATCAGCGTGATGAAAATTGAAAAACGACAAATATTTATTTATTTCTGTGTTCTGTGTTCTGTGTACAGTCATTCCAATTTTCCATACAATTAAGAAAGAAAATGAAAAAACTCAAATACCAACAGAATTGGAGACTGTGTCCTCCATTGCGTTCTTTTTTAACATGTCACTGTCTTCTTTTTTACAATTAGTATTTATTAGCCTACTCGAATTATGTAGAGTAAACTAAGCCAATGAATACTTCGTATGTTAGTTGGTCAATTTTTATTTAAACAAACAATTTTTCTTCAACAATTTTTATTTCTATTCAACAATTTTTATTTCTATTGAGCAATTTTTATTTCTATTCAGCAATTTTTATTCAGCAATTTTTATTCAACCCCAGGCATGGCTATTATGATTCCTATCATGGTGCGATTATCAACTAAGCATCATTATATTAAGATAATTGTAAAATATAATTTATCTCCATATATTTCCAATATCAATATTATTCAATCTTAAGGGATTTAATAGTTTTTTTTTTGCGTAGAGGCCCGGATTAGTTTAGTGACTTCTATGATATCCTACTTTTATATCATTCTAATGTATACCTTTTTCTAAGTTTAAGCATATACTCTAAACGTATTCTAAACTGATCGATCAAATTTCTTAATAGGCCGATTAAAAAATATTATTTCATTTACAACATAAGGTAGACGATTCAAGCGAGAACAGCATATTCTAGGAGATACATCAGCTAATTTTTTTCAACATATGTGCTATTTTAATTAATCTTGAAAAGGAAACAGTAGTTATTTTTCAGCAGGCATCTCTACCTAGGCAAGAAATCATGTCCCAGCTTCTGATAAAAAGCCCTATAAAATAATTTACCATAAATGTTAGCGAGCATTATAAACTCAAATTTGAACGAACAATAATTTAAAGCATTTTAAATATACATAACTTTGCATGCATTCAAGAAACATTAAAACTGTGAAGTTTGACAATTTGTCGGAATTACCAGGATCTGATTTTATTTGAGGTATTCGAAAGACTGGGCTGGGTCACCAGATGCCGACTAAGGCATCGATTAAAAGATAATAACTATGAGCGAACAAATAAGGTTGGACCGACCTTGGATTGAACTCTGAGTTATTAGGGCCTCTGTGATCAGAAGGATCGAGGTTCGAGTAGCTGGATCATAGCTACTAGGTCAATTAAACATTTCCCCAAACATCGACCAGAAGGGTAAATGAGGCGAATGGACGCTATATCTCTCGCCTTTATTTAAACCATCGAGTTGGTGCTGGTCTTGGCTCTCACGACGAGGAATCCCTGGGGTCGATCCTGGGCGTAGCACTCCAACCGAGGTGTGAAGTGATTGTGAGTTCAAGTTGTGCCCAGGTGCGGGGATGTAGGGTTAATC